>PVLD010034654.1:0-12472 GCA_004027595.1 Dinomys branickii | reverse complement strand
TTCTGTTGTTGAGATGATTAATTGTTTGACCAATTTCGCATGTCTGTATCTGTGTTCATGAATATACACTTCCAAGATATCAATAGGTAAAGCAACAACCATTGTTGAGTCCATGTCACATTGTCTGTAAATCGGTTTTGATTGTACTATTTCTTATGCTACTTTGTGTCTGTTTGTTAATATGTTTTTGTGCTTTTATTTTTAAAGTAAAAAAAAAAAGAAAGTTGCCTATATGTCCATCAACAAATGAACAGATAAAGAAAATGCGGTCTTTGTACTCCATAGAGCACTACTCTGCAATAAAGAAGGGTTAAAACTTGAGTCATTTACGGGAAAATGGATGCACTTTGAGACCATAATGTTAAGTAAAGTAAGTCAGATACACAAGCTTACATATTTTATTGTTTCTCTTATATGAGAAATCCAAAATATAAATAAAGAGTAAAATGAAAGTTAATAGAAAATAGGGAAATAGGCATTTTCCATAAGGGAAGGGGATCAAGAGATGGGAAAAGGGGAGGGTTAGGGGAGGGATGGGGCAGGAATGGATTGAAAAAAAAGAACTGAGATTTGTTATGTACAGGTACCAACTCCCCGTGAGTAATGTAGTCACTATGTACTACAAGCATATACTAATCAAAAATAAAAATAGGAAAAAATTACCTTCAGCAAGAGGTCTAGATACATATGACCCTTGATATTTCAAAAATGGTTCTAAGATTAGCAACAACATCAACACCTAGGAGCTTAAAGGAAATGCACATGGCCAGGCCCATCCCAGACCTATAGAATCAGAACTGGCATTTTTAATACAATTCATATGTGCATTAAAGTTGGAAAAGACACAAATGCAATATCCACATTGAAAATTTTAATGGAATGAGAAAGTTTATAGCAAATGTTGGAAGGCTAAAGAGTAGCTAATGAATGTATTAGCAGTGACTATTACAATTGGAGAGTACAATCTGAAGTAGCTCAGGGTCAAGGGCTATGCACAAGGATCTTCGCTTTTGTGAACTGATGCAAGGAAGAGGTGGAAAGGAATGAAAAAGATGGATTCCAGAGACCTTTCCTATTTTTCCATTTGTATGACACGTGTCCTTATAAATCCTCAGCATCTGAGCTTATGCTAAAGTGAATAGAGACAAAGCTAACAACAGCCATATTCCTTTCAATGAAAAGCCAGCACAGCAAGTGCAAACACAATAAAAAATGTGCAGACATTGAGCCTGAATAAATTACATGCCAAGAATTTTATGACCATTTTGTACATATTCCATTTTTAAAAGGTATTTTTCCATAATTTAGCATCTTTACTCAGGACACATCACTGAAAATAATAATAAAAACAATAACAACATAGATTTTACAGAGTTTTGAGGCTGTCAGCTGATTGCTGAGGCTTCTCACAGTTTCAACCCTCTATAATCATATTCTTCTCTTCAAATCTAGACTATGCAAATGTGAGAAGAACATGTAAATCCTATATTTCATCAACAAAGAGATCACAAAACTGGCTCCGTGTCTGGAAAACAATAATTTTTCTCTGGCCTTCTCAGGCAGCAGCAGAAAACCGCAGGGCCAGAATTCCTCATCTGCTCTGTGTTACATTTGGGAAAATTAATATTCATTACATTGCTCTTCTACACATACCAAGATTTCTGAAATTCTACTAGACATGTAAGATACAGTTATTAACTATTCCTCTTCTGGAATTATAGGAACATATTAGAAGCCTCAAATACTGCAATTGTCAACATTTACATTACTTTGGAAGTAAAGGTAGAGTAAGAAGATTGTTGTACTAATTCCACTTTTCATTATTTGCACCCAGCTCTCCTCTCTCCAGAGGTCTTTGCTTCACAACACAACCTTATATCTGCACCCACCTTGAAAGGATGTGAAGGATTTTCCACAGGACACTTTTATTTACTCCTCCCAACTCCCCAAACATAGGTATTATTATATACATTTCACAAAACAGCAGTGACAAAATAAACAATATTGACCAATAACATTCTAAACTATGAAAAAGCATAATTTTTGTCAAAGTAAGTTTTGCCTCTGTACTGATGATAGGGCAAAAGAGACTCCATTTGCTTTTCTTTTAACTCCATAGTAAGAGAAATCACTTAAATTTACTTAAGTCATAGTTAACCCCACTCTTTACCCCAGACCCTTGGTTAGTTATCAACCCACTTAATGGAGAGCAGAGTCATAAAATGGGAATAGAACAAACAGGACAAATTGGGAAGTAGGCTAAAAGTTAAACTGCAATAGTCATCTAGAATCTGGATGTCCAACATCTTCTGGGAAAAGTACATTTTGTGATAATTGTGTGACATTCTTCTAACAGTCCCAAAAATGAGGAAATAGCTACTATGGAAACCTAAAATGTACTTAAATTTAAGATGAGACACAAATCGGGGAGAATATCCTCTCTGGCTTCGGGTTAGAGACTGTCCATCAGCTGGCTTAATAAGGCTTTGTTCATTCCTGCTTTTTTGATCTTTTGTCAATGCCATTCTCGATTAATTCACTTGCCATATCACTAAGTGCCAAGAAAGACTCATATATGTATTTTAGATAAATTAAGTGACATCAGTGACAATTAGACTCAGGATAGATAACCTAGAGATGGTATATGGGACAAGTAATCCCAAACCATCCTAAAATCCATTACATCACTCCAAATCATTTGAACTCATTTAATGATCCAATCAAAACCTTCGTCATGTTTGTCCACTATACCACAATCTTAGTTTTCCGCCTGCCTTTGAGGGTTCTCTCTGTATCATCTTATTAATGATATAGGCATCTTCCATGGTTTCTTTTCCTTTATGCCTTCTACAATATAGTTGGATAGTGTTTTCCAAGCACACTAAAGCTGTCTGGTAAAGAAGTACACCAAAAACAATATTAATTAATTGATTTCTGAAGACACCAATCTGATTTGAACCACTGCTAAGGATATGTGTTGGGTATGTCCCTTAAGGCAGTGATGGTGAAGCTTTTAGAGCTTTCAATGATACAAACAGCCCACTGCAACACACGTGCTACAGATTTGCCACCACAGCCCTAAGGGTTGATGTGTTCCACATTGTGAGGTATCACGGATCCCCACTGTGAGTTATATTGCAAGTAGATATGTAATCCAACTATGGTATTTAATGGTAGGTTCTTTGGGAAGTGATTAAGATTAGATGCAGTCATTAAGGTGGAGTCCCCATGGTTGAATTTTGGTGGCATTGTAAGAAGAGAAAGAGAAACCACAGAGACACATTCACATGTACTCTCTCTCTCTCTCTCTCTCTCTCTCTCTCTCTCTCTTGCTATTTGATGCACTGTACAACTTCGAGATTCTGCCAGCAAGAAGACCACCCGACTTCTCTCTTGACCTTGCACTTCGAGAATCATGAGGCAAAATAAACTTTTCTTTATAACTCTGACTCTATTTTACTGTATTTTTAGCAACAGAAAATAGGCTAATGTATTCACTATACTTTTCTAGACTTTCATGAAAATGGGATCACACAGAATATACTCTTTGGTGTTTACTCAGTCTATAGCATTTTAAAAATTCATGCATAATGCCACATATATCAGCAATACATTGTTTTTGTTGCTAAGTACTTTAGCACTTTACACTTTCTTTGTGTAAATATACCATAGCATATTTAACTATCATTCCTCTATTTAGGACATTTGTGTATTTTTTAGTTTTTCAAAACTGCAAATAAAGCTGCTGAAAGTATTTATGCATAAACTTTTTGAGGACATGTTTCATTTCTTATGTGTAAATACCTAAGAGCCCAATAAATGAGCTATATGACCTTGATGGAAATTATGTTTACATTTACATTTAACTATACAAGGTCAAAATATCTTCCAAAGTGATTGTACCATTGTGCATTTCTATTAACACTGCTTGGGAGTTTCAGCTGATCCACATACTTTCCAAACCATGGTAATATCTTCATTTATGTATTTATTTTCATTTTAGCCATTTAGATTACAGTATCTTGCCATCATTTTAATTTGCATTTTCCTCTTGACTACGAGTAATGACTATCTTATGTACCAATAGGACACTGGGAATATATAGTTCATTGGGTTGTCTTTATTCTCATAAGATTTCCTTATACATTCCAGATACAGGTCTTTTGTCAGAGGCATGTATAGCAAATATCCTATACTTCAACTAAACTAAAGGCTTAACAACCTGAGTACTCCACTCAAGAAAAACAACTGAATTTCAATAAGAACAGTGACCTTTGTGGTGCATTGAGTTATATTCATCAAATCACTGCCTCCCAAGCTCGCCAGGACCACTGAAAACCAAACAACTGATAGCCTAGACTTAATTATATTTTCTTCAAAATTTCTTCCTTCAAGCCAGACATGGTGCTGCACACCTGTAATCCCAGCAGTCAGGAGTCTGAGGGAAGAGGATCACTGCAAGTTCAAAGCCAACCTGGGCTACACAGTGAGTTCAAGGCCAGCCTGAACTACATGGTGAGACAGTGTTTCAGAAAAATAAAATACAATAAAATGAAACATAAAAAATTAAACTACAATTATTCTTTCAGCCAGGCATGATAGCACATGCCTGTACTCTGAACTGAGGCAATAAGATCATTCAAACCCAGGAGTTCAAGGCTTAGCCCAGGCAACTTAACAAGATAAACTGAAAATTTGTCCTTTAAAAAAAAAAAACTTCTTTGTGTAAGATCATGTCAAAACAATGAAAAGGTAAGTAACAGACTGAGAGAAAATATTTACAAAAGACAGATCTGATAAGATTATTTTACAAAAGATACAGAGAACTCTTAAAACTTAACAATGAGAAAATAATCCAATTAAAAAGTAAGGAAACTATCTGAGTGTATATTTCTCCAGAGAAGATCAATAGGTAGCAAGTAAAAGTGAAAAATGTTTGGCATCACATGCTAGTGAGGAAGCAGAGCAACAGGAACTCTCAGTTCTGGTGGGAATATAAAATGGTACGGTCATGTTTGAAGACAATTTGGCCATTTCTTATGAAACACAGTCTTACTATATGATGTAGTAATCACCTTCTTGGATATTTACTGAAATGGACCAAATACTTAGGCCCATACAAAAATTTGTACAAAAATGTTTATAATCACTTTACTTGTAATTGACAAAACATGATAGCAATCAAAATGTCCTTTGATATATATATGTTAAATGAACCTGGAGCATATAGCAAGGGAAATACTACTCAGTGTCAAGCTACAAAGTTTCATGAAATCACAAAAAGACATGCAGAAGACTTAAGTGCTTGATACTATGATTCCAACTATATGACATTCTGGCAAAGGTAAAACTAGAAAAACATTTTAAAAGATTAGCAGTTGCTAGAGGTTAACAGAGAACGAAACAGGTACAGCACAGATGATTTATAGGAAAGTAAAAGAATTCTGTAGGATACTACAATCGTGGCTACATGTCATGACACACTTGTCTGAAGCAGGGAAACAGTGGTGGCAAACCTATGGCACATACTACAGCAAGCTATTTATATCATTGAACCTCTAAAAGGTTCATCATGACTGCTATAAATGTAAAACACCAAACGCAAACTCTTATGTAAACTATGAACTTTAGGTGGCAGTGATGTGTTTACACAGATTCATCAATTCTAACAGATGTACTATTCTGGTGTAGAATTAGAATAGTGGGGGAGGCTGTGTACATGTGGGGACAGGAAGTCTATTTAGGGAATTCCTAGTACTTTCCATTTCATTTTTTCCGGAGCCTAAAACTATTCTTTTAAAACTGTCATATTAATAAAAGCCCAGGAGGAGGGGGTATAGAAGACCTGTATAAACATTTACCCAAAGATGATATACACATGTCTAATAAACAAATGAAATGATGTTCAACCCCATTAGTCATTAAGGAAATGCAAATAAACCACTGTATACTTACTAGGACTATGGGTGTCAAAAATATAGGCAACAACAGTTTCTAGCAAGAATGTGGAGAAACTGAAGCCCTCATGCACCATGGTCAGAAATGTAAAATGGTACAACAGTTCTGGAAAGTATAATGTAAGTTCCTCAGAAAGCTAAACTTTCATATCACATAACTATCCTAATTCCTAGGAATATACACATGAAAACTGAAAACACTATTCCATGCAGAAACTTGTCCAAAAATATTTGTAAGAGAAATATTTATATTTGGTAAAAACATAGACTGTCTACTGACAGATAAGGATCATAATCTTCTTGTCATCACATTGCATTAGTCCATTTCCTTTGGCTATAACAAATTACCTAAGGCTAGGAATATGTGAGAAAAAGTTCACAGTTTGGAGGTCAAAAGTCCAAGATAAGGTGGCCTCATCTACTAGGCCTCTTGTGAGGGCCTCAGCAAATATAACATGGGGAATGCAAGAAGGAGAGAAGAAACCCATAGCAAATTATCATCTCTCCAGAATCTGGAGACAAGACACTTAGAAGACAACAATTTAGTGAAGAAAAGGTAAGAGATGAATTGCTAGGAATTGGGAGGGCATTGACAAGATCGGAATCTGTGCCGAAGTTGGAAAGATGGAACACACTGCAGAGAAAGGAATGAGGCAGTCTGAAAGGCTTGCCTCAGCTTCCAAGGTGGGAATTTCACCTCTAGTGATACAAGGTAAGCCTAGAGAGACAGCAGACTGGGATGACAGCACTCGCCCAAGAGAAGAACATGGTTATAAACTGCAAAGGCAATATGGTGTTTTACTCTGAAATTGATTGCTTCCAAAGGCATGCTGGAGTTAAGGAGGAAGGAAAGTGCACAGCCTGCCATATTTGAAAGAGTTTAAGCAGGCTTTAACCAGGCTATTTTGAGAAAGAGTTAATTGCTTGAGACTGAGCCATGGAACAAATTCAGAGAGGATATACTTCAGGATTTATGGTGTCTCTCTGCCACAGTGACTGGGTGGGAGGTAGCCAAAGAAGATAGTCCTAGAGAGTGCACCATCTAGACATAGAAGCTGGAAAGTTTAACCTGGGTGGTGAAAGACACAGAGGCCCCATTTTCTGTGGTGAGAAGCCAGGCTTCTCCTATGTGGCTTCCAGAGGAAGTTGGGTCTGAACGTGCTGGCATTAATTCCAGCAGACCACTAGACCACCCATACCCTGCTGCCTACATCCTTCACAAAAGTCAATGGTCGGCTTGCTTTTCCCATCTACCAACATGAGCAAGGGTATGGTTCAGCCTGAAAGATTGCCATGGCCTGAGGTATAGGAAGAGATGGACCTCTTGGACCAGAGGGGCACCTCACAAACACATAAGCCATAAGATTAGACAGAGAAAACCATAATGAGGTGTGCAAAGAGGGACATGTAAATTGGGAGCTGCCAGAGTGACCACAGCCTTGGTGACAACATTTACCACACACAGCTATTAGGAAATGTGGGAGATGATCCAGCATTCACACACAAAATCATGAGTATTAAAACAAAATAAATCCTAGCAATGACTTACTATTCTTCTCCTGTATTTGCTAAATTCCAAGATTGTAAATCATGGAAAGAAAAGATTCATTCAAAAACACAGAGGAATTCTTTTTGATACATTTTTTTCCATTGGTTCTTCAGAGTTTAGAGTTATTTCCTTCCTTGATTTTTTTTCTTTTAATTTCTCCCCCCCAAAAAAAATCTTTGACAAAAGCCAAAATTTATTCATGACAAAGAAACTTATCTCAATTTGATAAAAGTTAATTATGACAAATCTGTCACCAGAATAATATTAAATGGAGAAAAGCAAAAAGCTTTCTCTCTAAAATCAGTAATAAGACAAGAATATACCCTATTATCAGTCCTGTTCAATATACTACTCAAAATATTAAAAAGAAAAATCAGAAAGTAAAAGGAAATAAAAGGGGTATGTATAAGAAGGAAAGTAAAAAATCAAATTATTACTGTTTGCAGATGACATGATCCCCTACACTGAAGACCCAAAAAACTTCATAAACATACTCCTAGAATTAGTAACTGAATTTAGGGATCTAGCAGTATAAAAAATATACACAGAAAAATCAATAGTGTTCCTGTACACCATTAATGAACTCACCAAGAAAAAAAATTAGGAAAACAATACCATTTCACAACAGCATTAAGAAAAATTATGCAATAGTACAAAAATCATGATTGTGAGCATGAGATAAAAAATAAAAGACAACTACACATTACATGCCAGCAACTCAGTGGAAATATGCTACTTCTGATAATTCGTTATGATAGCAAATACAATACTCATATAAGTCTTTATATTGTCTTTATAATTGTCTGTACTTGAAATATGTATTCTGCTGACTTTAGCTGTAGTGTTACACAAGTGTTAACTAGATCCTATAGATTAATGGTATTGTTGAGTTCTCCTATAGCCTTGCTAATTTTCTACCCAGTCCTGTCAACTGCAGAGACAAGTCAGATGAAGTCTCCAACAATGGATGTACTTTTCTCCTTCCTATTGATCTATTACTTTTTGTTTCATATATGTTGAACATCTATTGTTTTGTGTATACACATTTAAGAATGCTGTCTCTTTTTGATGGATTGCCTCTTGTTATTATAAACTGTCCCTCTCTATCCCTAGTTATTTATTTTCTCTGTTAACTTTAGAAGATGTCCTGAGGAACAGACATCTCCTGGGAAAGACTTGACACCAGGAATAAAGCTATCTTATATCAGAACTCTAAAAAACTCAACACAGAAGCAAAATAAAAAAGAAAATGGGAAGACAAACAAGCAAAATGTAACATCAAATGACCAGCCCACCCAGGACAAGTGTACAGAAAAAGAGATAGAGGAAATCAGGAGCCAACCACTGCAACCCTCTGAAATGATAGCAGCAGAAATGAAAAGACAAATGGAAGAGGTCATAGAAAAAATAATCTCTAAGGTGTGAAAAGAAACGGCTATCAGAATAAAAGACATTAAGGGAGATAGAAACAATAAAATAGCTAAGGAAAATGATGGAAACCATGAATGTCCAATATACACAAGAAATGAAATCAATGAAATAGAACCAAACACAAATCCAGGAGATTAAAAACTCCATTGAAAATATACACAACAGATTGAATGAAGGCAAGGAAAGAAATCAGACCTAGAAGAAAGGAATATGACTAGGGAGCAGGAAAAAAAATATCTTAAAAATAGCAAGAGACCATGAAAAACCAATCCAATAGCTACAGAATGAAGCAAAGAAGAACAACATAAGATTGATTGGCATCAGTAAGAAAGCTGGAGACAGCACAAAAGCCATTAAAATATTTTAACAGAGATAATGGCAGAAAACTCCCCAAACATGGATAAAGAATTTGACATACAAATAAATGAAGCATATAGAACTCCAAATAATCATAACCAAAATGAACTCACATGAAGGTATATAATAATCAAGATTACAGAAATTCAACACAAGAACAGAATACTAAAAGCAGCTAGAGAAAAGAAACAGATAGTCCACATAGAAAAGTACATCAGAATCACAAGCAGACTTCTCCACACAGATCCTCAAATCAAGGAGAGCATGGCATGAGGTATTTGAAGTCCTAAATGAAAACAGTCTTCAACCCAGATTGATGAGCCACATAAAGGTATATTTCAAAATCAATAGAGAAATAAGATACTTCCATGCCAAAGAAAAACACAAATTTATGACCATGAAACCAGTGCTACAGAATGCTCTAAGAAACATATTAGAAAGAGATAATGAAGATTACAAACACATGAACATCAACTGAAAGAGGCTGCCAGATAGGGCTAGGAATTAAACAGATGAGGAAGACAACGAATCACCAACAGACAAATAACATGAAAAATATGTTAGTGCATACCAGTTATAACCATCAATGTAAATGGCCTCAACTCACCAATCAAAAGACAAACACTGGAAAATGGATGAAGAAGCAAGGTCCAACAATATACCTCATTAAAGAAACATTTAACCCCAAAAGAAATTGATATCCTAAAAGACAAAGGATGGAAAACAATTCATGCCACAGGAACCAAGAAAAAAGCAGGGATAGCTATTCTATTTTCAGACAATGTAAACTTTAAGCCAAAACTGAGTAAGAGTACTTACTTAGGGGAAAATACTTATTAGGGGAAAACTGCAAGAAGGACACAATTGTAGTAGAGACCTTAATATACCACTCTTACAAATGGAGAGATCAACTAGACAAAACAAAAAATCAACAAATACCAGAAGTAAAACAAACCTGTGAGCAAATGGACTAAATGGACTTGGTACATGTCTACAGAATATTTCACCCCAAAACATCAGAATATACATTCTTCTCAGCTGCATATAGGACATTCTCCAAAATAGACCACATATTAGCCCATAAAACATATTTACAGAAATGTAGGTGAATTGAAATCAATCTACCCATACTATCTGAGACACTATGAAACTGGAAATGAGTGACAAAAGAAATCACAAAAACTACATAAACACATGGAAATTAAACAACACCCTTCTGAACAACCAAAGGGTCACAGAGGGAACTAAAGATGGCATCAAACAATATATATCATTAAATGATAATGCTGATACAAGATACCAAAACTTATGGGATGCAATGAAAGCAGTACCATGAGAGAAATTCATACTGACAAAATCTCACATCAGGAAAACAGAATGAGCTCATATAAATAACCTAATGTGGAACCACAAACTTCAGTTTAGAAGGAAGAACAAATCAAACCCAAAGCTTATGCGAGGGATGAAATTATAAAGAGAAAAAATTAATTCACCTGAGCCTAAAGAAACAACACAAAGAATCAATGAATTGAAAAACTGGTTCTTTGAAAGAATAAACAAAATTGATAAACCCTTAGCCAACCTCATCAAAAAAAGAAAAGAAAATAACACAAATTCAAGCAATTAGGAACAAAAGGGAAGAAATCACATTGGATCCTACAGAAATCCAGAAGATTATAAATACCTACTACAAGAACCTACATTCCAGTAAGATGGAAAACACAGAAGAAATAGACAGATTGCTAGACACAAACTGCCAAAACTAGAAATCAAGAAGATCATCACCATTACGTGAAACTATATTCTAATGAGATGGAAAACACAGAAGAAATTGACAAATACACTGACAAAACTAAATCAAGAATATAAATTCTTAATAACAATATCAGCCAATGAAATTACAAGTGTAATTAAAACTTTACTGACAAAGAAAAGCCGAGGCCCTGATAGATTCACTGTGGAATTCTGTAAGAAATCTCTTTAAGCATTTCTATAAGAAATTCTTTTAATGCTGAAACTCTTTAAGGAAATTAAAAGGGAAATAATGCTACCAAAATCATTCCTGGAAGCAAGTATTACCCTGATTCCAAAACAGGAGAAAATCTCAATCAAAAAAGAAAACTACAAGCCAATTTCCTTAAAGAACATAAAAGCAAAATCCTTGATAATATACTGGCAAATAATGCAGTAAATCATCAAAAAGATCATACAAAATGACCAAGGAAGATTCATCCCAGGGATGCAAGTTGCTACAACATATACAAATCAATAATTGTAATATGCCATATTAACTGAAACAAAGACAAAAATCACATGATCATCTCAATAGAATCAGAAAAACTATTTGACAAAGTCCAACACCCATTCATGATAAAAACCCTACAGAAAATTGTAATCGATGGTCTTTACCTCAACTTTATAAAAGCCATTTATGACAAACCAACAACTAACATCATGTTTAATCACCAAAAACTGAAACTTTTCACTCTAAAATCAGGAACAAGACAGTGATACCCACTATCAGCACTCCTACTCAATATAGTTCTGGAAACATTAGCCAGAGCAATTAGACAAGAAGAAAAACAAAAAGAATAAATAGGTAAGAAAGAAGTTAAATTGTATTTCCAGATGACAAGATATTCTACATAGAAGATGCCCCAAAAAACTCCACCAAAAAACTTATAGATTTAATATCCAAATTCAGCAGTGTAGCAGGATACAAAGTTATTAATCAAAAGTCAACAGCATTCCCGCACACAAGCAACAAACTGACAGAGAAAGAAATTAGGGAAAGTACACCCTTCAGAATAACATCCAAAAAACTGAAATACTGAGGAATCAATCTTTTACAGTATGTAAAAGATCTATACATTGAAAGATACAATACCCTAAAAAAGGAGATTGAAGAAGATATCAGAAAATGGAAAGATAGTCCTTGCTCTTGGATAGGAAGACCCAATATAGTGAAAATGGCCATATTTGCAAAACTGCTATACAGATTTAATGTATTTTTATTTTATTTTTTTAATTTTTATTTATACAGATTTAATGTAATCTCAATCAAAATATCATTAAAATACCTCACAGATCTAGACAAAATATTCCTAAAATCCATTCAGAATCACAAAAGACCTAGAATAGCAAAAGCAATTCTGGGCAACAAAGGCTAGTCAGAGGG
>PVLD010034653.1:0-12472 GCA_004027595.1 Dinomys branickii | reverse complement strand
CAAAGAGGTATATAGAAAAAGAATTTTTTGAAAGTTTATATGCCTCCTTCAAAACTGGAGGAATCCAACAGGAAAACTACCTTAAAAATGTTTTTTAAAAAAATGATTCTTGGGGGCTGGGGATATAGCTCAGTGGAATAAGCGCTTGCCTAGCAAGCGCAGGGTCCTGAGTTCGATCCCCAGCACCGCAAAAAAAAAAATAAAAATAAAAATAAAATAAAAATAAAAATAAATAAATGATTCTTACAAGGGTATGATTTTGATTCAATAAAATTCATCCACATGAAATAAATGCAGATTTTTTTTTGGTCTTTTTGAGACAGGGTCTCACTATGCAGTTCAGGCTGGCCTTGATCTTACTTTGTAGCCCAGGCTGGTCTTGAACTTGCAACAACCCTCCCACCTCAGCTTACCAAATGCTGAGATTATGAGTATGTACCACCATGCCCAGCTTAAATGCAGATCTTAATAAATGTATATATCCATATGAGAACTTCAAAAATTAACTACTTAATTAAACAATTATCCACAGTCCAACTATTAAATATAGGAGGACCAAAACTTTAAATACAAGATGACCAAAAATATGTTTTCATTAATTTTTATAACAGGAAATATAAAAATGACAATTTAAATCAAATGTATGGTATATCTTAAAACATTTAATACACAGTGCAACATTTCAACCTGGACAGTAGTATCTAGTCTCTTTCTGGATTCTTTTTGCAGTATTGTCTGTCTTTGAACAATACATGTTACACTGTCACGCTGGCCTTTTCTTCCCTGTGGCTGGTGTAACTTCAATAAAGTATCCACCCATTAAACACAGCGGGAAGGCGGCAGTGATGGACATCCTGGCTGGTGTTCTGCTATCTCGTAGTTTTTCATTTGGTCTACTAGACCTAATCTAAATGATAAATGATTTTTTGAACCTTCTTATCTTGAATAAACAAACAAGTTCCATATTGTTTATTCCAGAAAGTGTATAAATATTTTATAGTAGTATTTTTTTCCTCACCTTTTGATTACAGGATAATGTGTTAGACGTTGGTCAAGTCTGTCAAAACTATCCATAGAGTTATAATCACCAACCACTACTGGCATTTTTTAAGTTTTGTTTCTTCTTTCAAGTTCTACCATTTTTGTACTATGAACAGTTAACAACAAGGAGACATCTTTTTTGTCATTCCATTCGTCACACAGACTTTGCCTCTCTGACACGCTAACATTTTCTCTTTTCTGGATTTTGCTTTTGCAGATCTTCTGAGACTTCCTGCCATTCAATCTCAGTGTCCCAAAAGTGTACATTTTGTATTATGAAAGAGTATCACTGGGGCCAGGGAGATAGCTCAGTGGCACAGCGACTGCCTGCAAAGTGCAAAGTCCTGAGTTCGGTTCCCAGTACCGAAAAAAAACCCAAGAAGTAGTATCTAATGTATATATGACAAGAGTTTTTACAGACTGTAGCACAAAATTATAGGTTATTGTGAATTAGTAAAAGAAAATAACCAGGATTTATTATTAGATTTCATTGGAAACAAGTATCAAAGATAAAGACAACATTCCAAATAAAAAAGTATGCGAAAAGTAGACCATATAAAACAAATAAACACATATATGAGTGTATCTTGTGCAAGTAAGAATCAACTGGTTGAAATGACAGCTGCCTGGGATAGTATGTAAACAACTACACTGCCCAAATGACACTGGGGGTAAACTGTTCAGCCGTTAAGATACAGGTCTTTTACCATTATCCCAGATTCCCCACGCCCCTATGGCATTAGTTGGTCCTCCCAAGTTCCTAGAGCCAGGAAATCCGGCCTGTATCCATTTGAGTAATCTATTCACCACTACCATGTTGTCTTGATTACTATAGTTTAATAACAATTCTTGAAATCAGGTACTATTTGGGGAGAACTTACATCCTAACAATTTTGAGTCATCCAAACTACAAATATGGAATCTATGCATTTATTATTATTATTATTATTATTATTATTATTATTATCTGGGTTTTTGAGACAGTGTCTATATTTTGTTCAGGTTGTTCTTAAGTTCACTTTGTAGTCTACGCCAGCCCGAACTCACAGTGGCCCTCGTGCCTCAGCCTCCCGCATGCTGGGATCACAGGCAGGCACAGCCGTGCCTTGCTCCTTTCTGCATTTACTCAGCCCGTTAATCTCGCTCAGCAGAGTTCTGTGGTTTTCGGTGTAATAGTCTTGTACATTGTTCTGATACACTGATTCCCTAAATACAATTTTTTAATTTTTTGACATGGAGTTTTGCTCTATTGCTCACCTTGGCTTTGAGCTCCTGGGCTTGAGCGATCCTCTTGTCTCATCCTCCAAACAAACAGAAATTACAGTTCTGTGCCCATGCACATGGTTATGGAAAATCTTAATTTTTAACTTGCATAACTAGAACACTTTAAAAAATTCATGTTCCAGCTAAGACAATTAGTTTTGATATGCTGATCTTATTTTAACTGTGCCAAATTCTTTATTTTCCAAAGTTCTATCTTACTTTCTGATAAAAAAAAAACTTCCATTTTTAGCTTTTCCTTTTCCTTCTAACTTTATTGTAATAGCATAGGACCTTCTGTACAATTCTGAATGAAAAGTAACGAGGGTGATGATCTTTACTTCATTTCCGACTTTAGAGGAAAAGCCTTGTCTTATATGCTAAGTATAATGCCACTTACAGTTTCATATTTTTATCAGGCTGGAAAGGGTCCCTTGTATGTCTAGTTAGCTGACAGCTTTACCATGATTACGAGGTTTATTCTTTTTAATGTCTTTTGTGTCCATTAAGATGGCCATGAGGTTTTTCTTTTTTAAGTTGTTAACATGGTACATTACACTGATTCATTTTCAAAACCACACTGACTAGGACAGCCATTAAATACTACATTAAATAAAATAACAAGTGTTGGCAAGGACGTGGAAAGATACATCTTTGGGCATAACTGGTGCAGAGGTGACACAGTGTAGTCACTATGGAACAGAGCAGAGCGGTTCCTCAAAAACTTTTTGCTAGGCCTGGTGGCACATGTCTGTAACCTCAGCACGCAGGAGGCTGAGACAGGAGGACTGTCGTGAGTTCAAGGCCAACCTGAACCACATACTGCGACTCTGTTTAAAAAATAATAATAATAAAAATTAATGTAGAACAATTCCACATCAAATGAACTGAAAGAATTTAAAGAGATATATGAAAAAAAGAGATATTTGCACAATATGCTCGTTGTAATATTTCTCACAAAAGAAGTGAACAGATGAAAGTCCATGGACAGATGAATGAATAAAGGAAATTAGGTAGAAAATGTGGTATGTATATATTACGGAACTTTATTTAGCCAGAAAAGATTAAAAAAAAAAAAAAAGACATCCTGTCATACGCTAAAACACAGATGAACCTGAGGGTATTATGCTAAATCAGGAAGTCACAAGTGGGAAAATCCTGACCAGGATGGCCTGGTGGTACACATCTGAACCCAGCACTCTGGAAGGCTGAGGCAGGAGTATCCTAAGTTTGAGCCAGTTATCAAACTGGATAACTTGGCAACTTAGCAAGACCTTGTCTCAACAAGAAAGGGCTTTGGGAGGTTGCTAAGTGCAAAGGCCTTGGGCTCAATTCCAAATGTGATCAAAAACTTTTTTTCTAAAAACTTTTTTTCTAAATAAATATAAACAAATGGACAGTACATCTCATTGAGTGTATATGTAATTGAGATTATTAGTATCCCCTCCAGTATCCGTGTTCTCCTTCCCTTTTAAAGCAATAGCGGTGGGCGTGGTGGCACAAACCTGTAATACAGCACTCCTGAGGCTGAGGTAGGAGGGTTTGTTGCTGGCCTGGGCTACAAAATGAGCTCAAAGCCAGCCTGAACTGCACAGCCAGACCCGAGGGAGGGAGGGAAGGAAGAAGGAAGCAAAGTCATAGAACACTGAGAACTATGATTAGACAGCATACTATAAGGCCAATTTCCTATGCCCTTCTCCCCCTTGAAGTGCTGTGTCAATGTGACGAAGGTCTGACTAACAGAAAGAGAGAAAGAAGTCTAACATCTAGCGTCTTATCCCAATAGGACTCAGCTTCCACATCTCAACTGCATCATGCTGATGGCGTGATTGTCATCATTATCCAAGGTGACATCCAGCTTTAACTTTCATTATTCCTCTTCCCAAAGGAATGATGGAGACAGACTACTATTTCAGACACTGAGGAAATAGTCCTATGTCAGTGACAGCAAACCTTTAGAACTCTCAACAATGACGACAGCCCACTGCAGCAGTGTGCCATAGGTTTATCACCGCTGTCAACCATTATGGATGAAGTAATAGAAAAAGTCTGGTTCCCAACATTCCCAACAAAACCAAGAAACCAAATAAGCCCTTGATCATCTTTCCAGAGAAACGAAAAATCTAAGTGCTAAGCAAATAATGAGTAACAATTATTTTAAGGAAATTATCCCAAACATAGGATATTAGCAAGAAAGAGATGACAAGATATGTAAGAGAGTCTAAGACAAATCAGGGCAGAATGAGGCGGACCCATACAGCTTTAACTGGAGTTTTAGAATGAGGCAAATCTTGAACATTTCTGAACAGGATAAGTGAACATTCTAGTAATGGTTCTCAATACCAGCTGCACCTTGGATGCATCACCAAAGAAGCTTGGAAAACAAAAATCAGTGCTTATATCCCTACATGGAGATTTTGGAATCGGCGTGGAGTAAGCCAAAGCAACTCTGTTTTACTCAATGCTTCCCAAGTTATTCTGAGGAGCCTTTAGAGCTGAGAAACAGTACCTACATATAGAGTCAGTGAAACTGGCAGAATAAAACTAAAGAGAAAAATAACCACAGAGGGCCAGGGATATAGCTCAGTGGCACAAGAGCCTGCCTGGCAAGTGCAAGGTCCTGAGTTTTGATTCTCAGTCCAAAAAAACAAAACAAAAAACCCCAAAAACTAGAGAACTAATACTACCTACAAAGTAACAACTAGGTCTCAGACCAACAGTACACTGTTCAACCAAAACAGAAGCCAAGAAAAATGGAACACTACTTCAAAGGTGTATGGAAAATAACTGTCAACCTCGATTCTAAACTGGTCATCTAGCCCAGTAATTCATCAACAAGACTAGCTAAACAAAATGACAGGAGGTTTTTAAGTGAGAACAAATAAATCACTTCACCCCCAATGTACTATAACTCTGGGGAAGGAACAGACAATCTTTAAGCATGATCCTAAACCTGATTTTATGCTTCAGATTCCAGCCTTTTAACCAGTAGTTCATAAAATGTGGTTCCTCAAATGGCAGCATCAGTATTTTGAAAACTTGCAGAAATACAAATTCTGAGGATCCACCAGACCCATCGAATTAGGAATGTTCTAGTGGTCTCAGCAACTGGTTTTCCCCCAACCTTACAGCCCTACTGGGAACAGAGCCCAAGGCCTTGGCCATGCTGGGAAGCACCCTAACACCGAACGGCACCCCCCCCCCCCCCCCGCAACTGTGCTCTAACAAGTTCCCTTCCCTCCCAGGTTCCAACGTGAGCTCAACTTATAGATGTCTACTTTGTAGTCTCAATGCCTGTATTACTGTTCACACTTGTGCATGAAGGAATATTCCACTGTTGCTCTGCCTATGAAATCTTTCCTTTTAGTCCTTTAAAATTGGTCAGAGTTGACCAATTTCCATGCATTTTTAATGTCTTCAGTATGAATTTTCTTTTCATCTTTTAACGTTAACTGATCTAACCTGTTCAGTTCCCTTATAAAGTGTTCACACACAGAGGATTCATTGTCCCGATCCATATATAGGCTCAGTCATAGGAAGGTGCACTCGATACCTATACTCCTAGCTTCAAAAAAATCTAGATTAAAAAAATCCCACCTTTTGTGAATGTCTCATTTTCTTGTTGGCAGTGTCTATGATTTTGACTACCAAATTTCTCTCACAATATTCAGACCAGGAAGCCTCTACCTATGGGACATTTCCATTTGGATGTTCTAAAAGAACCTCAAAATCAATACATACAAATCTGAACCAGCTGTCTTGTCCAACTCTGTCCTTTGTATACTTTCAGACAGAAATCAATAGCATTACTCATCTAATTATCCAAGTCCAAATCCTGGAAATCATTGACAGGACTCAAACATTCAACTGATCACCAATTACAATCAATTTTACATTAAGTTCTCCCATTCTCTTCATCACAAAAGTCACCCCACACCGTAAGTTAACCATCCCTTCTTAAGACTACAAGAACCTTTTACTCACTCTTCTTCCAGTACTGTACTCCTAGAATTCATTTTAAAGTTTTTTTGTTTGGTTGGTTGGGGTTTTTTTCTTGAAAAAATCTCATTATATAGTGCAGACTGGTATTTAACTCACTATGGAACCCAGGCTGGCCTTGAACTCAAGGTTTGCCTCCCAAATGCTGGAATTACAGGCCTGTGCCACCATACCTGGAGAAACGTATTTCAAGAGCCTGGAGAAGGGTATTTCAAGAGCCTTGATTTTTTTTAATCATGTAGTATCTTGTAGTATCTACATGAGTTATATTTCAATTTTTAAAACTCACATGCAAGGTAGGACATAGTTCAGTCACATCTCACTCTAGGTTTGATTTCTAACACCATAAAAACACACAAACCAACCTCCTAACATCATGTGGTCATACAGTTTTAACAAGTCCATTATTATTTAACACGATTTTTTTTTTGTCCTTTTGAGACAGGGCCTTGCTATGCAGTTGACCTTGAGCTCACTTTGTAGTCTAGGCTGTCCTTGAACTTGCAACAATCCTCTTTCCTCAGCCTCCTGAGTTGGGATTAGAGGTGTGCGCAACCATTGCTGGCTAACATGGCTTTTAAATCTAGCTCTTCCTTTTTTTTTTTTTGATTTCATTTTAAAGACAAAAGAATGGAGACATAAGAACCAGAAAAGCCATAAACAATATAGAAAATACAAAGTTATACAGAATATAGTAGGGAATTAAAACTGGATGTTGTATTACATAGTTATCTTCACATTACATTAAAGGAAATACCAAATTATAGAGAAGATAGTAGGGAATTTGCACTGGATGCTGTATAATATAAAGTTATCTTCACTTCTGTTAATACGAAAACGACTGAGGAAATACAGAATTATAGAGAACGTAGAAGGGAATTAGCTCTGGATGCTGTCCTACATAATGTTACCTTCACCTTTGTTACTCAGTTACACAGATGATGGCCCATTTCATCATTTAATTTTTCTCCTCCCTCATTTCCGTTGCCCTACCACTCAGTTATCTTCCCTGTGATAATAACTGTACTCCTGGGTTTATCTATATCCTTGGACTCTAGCCTTGGGAAGAGATATAGCTGCCTCAGACTATACTATAACATACATAGGTGTATACAAACTGCCATGGTCGGAGGTGGGAAAGCACATATGCTCACAGCGGACCGCCTGGCTCCACCCTGTTGTCGTGCTATAGGTGGGGGCGGGTCCAGACCATGAGGTGCCCTGAGTGGGGGCCCTCAGCAGAGCAGCCACCAGGCCCACTGCGGAGCAGCCCCGGGGCCCACTGCAGATCATCTACAGGGCCCACAGCGGAGCAGCCGCGGGGCCCACTGCAGATCATCTACAGGGCCCACAGCGGAGCAGCCGCGGGGCCCACTGCGGACCATGCGCGGGGCCCACAGCGGAGCAGCCGCGGGGCGCACAGCGGAGCGGCCGCGGGGCCCTCAGTGGAGCAGCCGCAGGGCACGCGCCTCCATGGGGCGCCCTCTGTGAACCTTTTGGCTCTGTCCCATTGCCTTGATGCCAGAGGCCCTTTCTTCTCCTCCCACCTCCTACTGATCTCCAGTATTACCATTCCCCACCCCTTACAGCTGGGTAGCGGGTCTCCGAAGCTGAAGCTGCAAATGCCGAAACGAGGGCATGGGCCAAGGGTGTGCTTGGAGCAGCAACCTCCTCCCTCTCTGTCCTGTCTCCCTCCAACTGCACCATGTCAGATCTGCGATCCCCTCCTCCAGAGGAGGTTCTGCTTAGACTTTCCGAGGGTTTCAATTCCCATTTCAGATCCTTCTCGAGTTCAGGATATCCACCTCTTTCCTCTCTGTCCTTCACATGTTGCCACACTGCTATGTCTGAGTGGCATTCCTCCGGGAGGTTCTCTCTCTGCTGCCTACCCGGTCGCCATGGGTTCATATAAGGTTCACATATGCAAGCAGTATGGAGACACTCTTGTTGCTCATATTAGTAGCTTGGGTGAGTCCTGAAGCCTGTGGACTTGTCCCATTGCTGTCAGGAACAGGTGGTGATTGCACAGGCCGCCGAGGCTCAAGGTGCTCACAGAGGGCATTCAGGGTGGGAGCCGAAGCCCAGTAACTCAGTTCATGCTTCCTGCTTGATGCTGGAGTGAGAAGGGCGTGGGGCCGTGTGATCCACTTCCATCTGCAGCTCTCTCTTGCTGTTGTGCTCCAGTTCCTGTTTGTTCCTTGGCTGGATCCCTGGGAGTTGCTGTGGCTCTGATGTGGGTGCCGATGCACCCCACCGCTCCCCACTGGCAGCCGCCCACACATTGGAGAGGCAGGAGGCCACAGCCTCGAGGGAGGCATAGAGCTGGGTGTGGTGGGATGTGTACTGGCTGCTCTGGCTCCACCTTGCCTTCAGGTGCTGATTAAGAAGGTTGCTGCAGGGTGGGGACTCCTGGCTGTTGCAACCTCTCCTCCTCACACTGGATTTGACAAAAGTTCCCAACCACCATTGCCTCTTTTCCTGGCTGCGCCCTCTCCTCTACAGTTCTGGACCAGCTCTTGGAACTCCGCTCTCCCCTGGCCAAGTCGGGAGGCTTCCATGAGCGTGGGTCTCCAAAGCTGAAGCTGCGATTGCTGGAACGAGGGCTTCGGCCAAGGGTGTGTTTGAAGCACTGGCTTCCTCTTTCTCCGTCTCTTCTCCCTCCGGCTGTGCCGCGGCAGCCCTCCGATCCTTTCCTCCAGGAGAGGTTTTGCTTGGTCTTTCCTAGGGCTTCAGTTCCCATTTCAGATTCCTCTTGGGTTCAGGGTACACACCTCTCTCCTTTCTGTCTTCACATTGCTATATTTCATTGTCTAGGTGGTAATCCTCTGGGAGGTTCTCTCTCTGCTGCCTACCCGGTCGCCATCTTCCCGGAAGTCCAATCTAGCTCTTTTGTTCAATAGCTCTGGGTCACAAACTTATTGCTACTAGTTTTACAACAACTACTTAACAAAAACATCAATTAAATAGACTAAATACAATTAGTGATTTCATCTACATAAACATTACCTTACCACAAATTATAGTTTTTATTACAAAGATGGACACTTCAATATTTTTTAAAAACGTTGAAACATGTGACAAAAAATTTGGAAAAATTAAAACTCACCATACACACCTGTAGGAGTAGAACTGTTCATGGTAGAAGGTCCGTTAGTGACACCACAAGAAAGAAGCTCATCGAATCCCCGCTGAAAAGCAAAACCAGTGTCCACTTAGTAAAAAGTTTAAGATAACGGCTTAGAGCTACTACTGAAAATATTGAAAGATAATACCATTACTTTTAGTATGAAGATATTTAAGAGAAAGTCCTGAGAATGACAAAATCAAAAGGGTGGCAGTGAACTGTAAACAAGAATTACATCATATCCACAATTCAGTTTAAAAAAAAAAAAAAGCCAACAGATAAAGGAAACTAATCTTTCAATAATTTTTGATCCAATCCACTATTTCAAGATGCTACATTGGAAATAATAACCTGTATTTAGGTGCTTGCATTTTGACATTGTTTCTATAATATATTCACATACAAAATATTTGTGTACCTCTAGAATCTTGACTTTTTACATTCTGTGTATTTCTTAATATAGAACCCCAAAAGACTTTTCCCCCAGTACTGAGGATTAAATTCAAGGCCTTTGCACTGAGCTAGATCCCCAGTCTTCTTTATTTTTTATTTTGAGACAAAGTCTAAATTGCTAAATTATTACAGTTGGGCTCAACCTTGAGATCTTCTTGCATCAGCCTTCTAGAGTGCTGTGACAGGTGACATATCCCTGTAATCCTAGCACTTGGGAGGCTGAGGCAGGGGGACTGCCCTGAGTTTGAGACCAGCCTTAAACACATAATGAGCTCAAAGTCAGCCTGAACTGTACAGTGAGACCCGGCTTCAAAAAACAGAGTACTGGGAGAATCTTGGAGGGTTTTTTTTTTTTTTTTTGGGCGGTACTGGGGATCGAATTCAGGACCCTGCACTTGCTAGGCAAGCGCTTATTCCACTGAGCTATATCCCCAGCCCCTAAAAAACAGAGTACTGGGATTACAGACCTATATGGCAAGCCTGGCTTACAATTTATTTGTAAGCCTGGCTTACAAGTTATTTATAATCATTGAGTTTTCATCCATTTTTTTTTTATTATTTTAAAAGTAAAAGAACGAAAACATATTAACAAACAAACACAAAGTAGCATAAGAATAATACAATCAAAACTGATCTACAGACAAGGTGACAGGGAATCGACAATGGTTGTTGCTTTACAAATTGATAACCGCGAAGTGTATATTCAGGAACAAAGATGCAGACATGCAAAATTGATCAATCAATTACTCATCAACTATTCCTTACTATGAAGTAACCTAGTTCAGTAGTACAACTATATAAGATATGCTGTACATACATACTTACTATCCTACACATTTTTTTCCTTTCTTCCCTTTCCCTTTCTTTCCCTTTCTTTAAAGTGTGATAGAAAAAGAACTACATCAACAACAGAAAAAGAATAAAAATAAAAAAAGAAACCGAAAAGCATTAACAAAGAGACACAAAGTAGTACAATAACAGTATGATCAGAATTGAATTGTAGACAAAGCCACAGAAAACGAACAATAGTTCCTACATTGCATATTGATATGTTCAAAGTGTATGCTCAGGATAACACATACAGACATACAAGATTAATCGAATAACCAGTCATCAACTATTCCTTAGCATTAAGTGACATAATACAATAGTAGAACCATGTCAGCCCTCCTGCACATATGTATATACATATATATGCATACATTTTTGCCTCTTTCTTTTCTCCTTTCCCTTGTCCCATCTGTTCTTTGCTTTTGAACAGATTTCCTTCATATCTCTTAGTTTATATTCCCACCCTCAGGTTCTTACACGTGACACAATACGTTGGCAGCTCATATACCGCTGATTTATTTCACTTATGAGTATGGTTTCCAATTTTGCCATTTGCCTACAAAGTCCCCAAAACTGTCTTTCTTCACAGCTGAATAATATTCCATTACATAAAAATGCCACAGTTTTTTAATCCAGTCTTCTGTGGGTGGACACTTGGGTTGCTTCCACATTTTAGCTATTACAAATTGCGCTGCTATAAACATGGGTGCACTTGTATCACAGTGATATGATGTTTTCAGATCTTCTGGGAATATACCCAGAAGGGGAATAGCTGGTTTGAATGGAACCTCTAGACCTAATTTGCTGAGAAATCTCCAAAGTGCTCTCCGTAGTGGTTGTACCAGTCTGCATTCCCACCAGCAGTGTAATAACAGTCCCTATTTCTCCACAGTCTCTCCAGCATTTGTTATTGGATGATTTTTTAATACTGGCCAGTCTTGCTGGGGTGAGATGAAATCTCAGTGTTGTTTTTATTTGCATTTCTCGAATGACTAAGGACGTGGTGCATTTTCTCATATATTTATTTGCCATTTGTATTTCTTTATCTGATAAGTGTGTATTCATCTCAGATGCCCATTTCTGGATTGGGTCTTTGAATTTGGACAGGTACATGTTTTTTAATTCTTTGTATGGTCTACATAGAAGACCTTTGTCTGAGAGACAGCCAGCTAGGATTTTTTCCCCAATTTGTGGGTTTTCTTTTTACTTTGCTGGTGATTTCTTTAGATGTGCAAAAACTTTTCAGTCGGATGAGGTCCCAATTATTGATTCTTTGAAGTGTTTCCCTTGAGTTTCATTTTTGTTCATGAACTCTGCCTACTCCTATGTCTTCCAGATTTTTACCTACTTTCTCTACCAATAGATTTAGAGTTTCTGTTTTAATGCTGAGGTCTGTGATCCACTTTGACCTGAGTTTGGTGCATGGTGATAGACTTGGGTCTATTTTCAGTTTTCAGCAAGAGGCAAGCCAATTTTTCCAGCACAATTTATTAAACAGGACTTCTTTTTTCCAGTGGGTTTGGTTCACCCCTTTGTCAAATATTAGGTAGCTGAGTGGGTTTTTCGTTGTGGTTGCATCTTCCAGTCTGTTCCATTGATCCTCAGGTCTGTTTTTTAGCCAGTACCAGGTTGATTTTATTACAGTTGCTTTGTAGTATAATTTTAGGTCAGGGATTGTGATTCCACCTGACTTGTCCTTATTGCCCAGGATTGCTTTTGCTATTCTGGGTCTCTTCTGGTTCCAGATGAATTTGAGGCATATTT
>PVLD010034652.1:0-12472 GCA_004027595.1 Dinomys branickii | reverse complement strand
TGTCTGACTAAATTTGCATGTCTGTATATGGGTCCATACATCTACAATTCGAAGATATCAATGGATAAAGCAACAACTACTGTTGAGACCATATCACCTTGTCTATAGATTAGTTGTGATTGTACTATTTTCTACGATAATGGGTGTCTGTTTGTCAATATGTTTTTGTACTTTTATGTTTCTAAAATAAAAAAAAAATAAAATAAAATGTAGGGGAGAAAAGGAGGCTGCTTGCGGCCATTCTTCCCTTTTGCTGGTGGTTTTTGCCGTGCTCTGCTACCGTGAACAGTTTGCCCTCTGCCATGTGCCACTGTGCCCCAGAACCAACCAAGTATGGACTGAAATCTCCACAAACTGTAAGCTAAATAAACCTTTCCTTCCTTCATTTTGAGTGTTGGGTATTTTGTCTCAGCAACGAGAGAAAAGTAACCAAGACACCATTGTACCCCATAAATCAGTGGCAGGCCTAGAAGTTACCATCTAAGTTCATGTCCCTTTTTCAGTCATGGATACTCAGCAATGCAACGAGAAACTTGGGTAAATTTTCTGAGAATCCTGACTGTAGGGACTCGTTGGTCTCTCAGTAGTGCCTGAGAGAAAATGATGAAGGGATTTAGAAAATGAAGGCAAGAGACAAAACCTGAGGTTACGTGGAAGCCTCTTTACCAGATGGGCAAGAGGATTGAACAGCAAAAGTAGGGGCATTTATTTATACCTTTGCAAAGTTAGTATCAGAAGACACAAGGTTGCTTAGAGACTACTGACTGAATTTGTCCAGGCAGGATGTTTTCCTCAAGATGGAAGTAGGATGACTGCTTTAGGCAGTCTGGGCTTGTCTTACCCCTTCCCATATTATCAATTTCCAGCTTCAGCTGCTCCTAACACCTGAAAAGTTTCCTGACATTCCGTATCCCTACAATAACATTTGATTTTGTTAATAGCAGCATGTAAATAACCACTCAGAGACTGAAGCCATGAGGAA
Organism: Dinomys branickii; assembly: GCA_004027595.1. Lineage (NCBI taxonomy): Eukaryota > Metazoa > Chordata > Mammalia > Rodentia > Dinomyidae > Dinomys > Dinomys branickii. The sequence continues at coordinate 11,490 of PVLD010034652.1, read as the reverse complement.
GATAGGGTTTTATTCCTTTACCTACAGGTAGGCTGACATCAGAGTACATGGATCATTGTAACTGATATGTATTGTCTAATCTTTGTCATATTATTTTCCTGATCTTGCTTCCCTATTTTTCCTCTCTGTTTAATTGTTTTTCCTGCTTGGTGGTTTCCTTCTGTTGTTGTTCTTGGAATTACGGTCATTTTTACTCTGTCTAGAGTATCTTTCAGTATTCTTTGTAGGATTGTTTTGGTGTTCATAAATCTTGTCAGTTGTTCTTTGTCATGGAAGTATTTCTCCATTAATTTTGATAGATAGTTTTGCAGGGTACATCAGTCTGGGCTGGAAGTTGTTTTCTTTCGGGACCTGAAATCCTTCACTCTAAGCTCTTCTTGAGGTTTTGTGTTGAGAAATCTGCCATTATTCTTATGGGCTTTCCTGGATAGGTTATTTGTTTCTTTTCTGTGACAGCATTCAATATTCTGCTCCTGTACTGAATTTCTAGGATCATGATTGTTGCATGTCTGGGTGTAGATTTATTTTGTTTATGTATAATTGGAGTTCTGTATGCCTCACTTATTTGTATGTCAGATTCTATTGCCATGCTTGGGAAATTTTCTGCTATTACTTCTGTAAAAAAATCTCTTCATGTCATTTGTGTACATACCTGCTTTTTTGTTGACACCTATCAGTCTTAGATTTTGTTTGCATCATCTTGCAGCTGTTCAATTGTTTTTTCCTGGTTCCTTGTTATTTTTAAGAGATTTTTCCTTTAGTGATTGCTAGCTGTGCTCCTGTCTTTAAGGTCGGAAAGTCTATCTTCAGTTTTGTTCAAGTGGTTTTTCCAGCTTTCAATGGAATTTTTAATTTCCTGAGTATCTCTCTGAATCTGTTTCTTGCATTCTAATACTTTCCTATATTGTTCCTTCAAGGTTTCCATCATTTCCTATGTTCCTCTATTTTTATCTATGTCTTTAGGTGTGTTGAGCAATTCTTTCATTGTTGTTGCCATTTCTTTTGTCACCTGAGAGATTATTTCTGATCTGATTTCCTCTGTAGTTCACAGAGTTGTTTCTTTATTTCAGTTGCTATCATTTCAGAAATTTCAGGTATGTGACTTCTAATCACTAATATCAAGGCCTCTCTAGGATAAGTCTGTTCTTCAGGGATATCTTCTATGGGTAAAGAGACTCTTACTTTTTGTCTGTCCCAACATCTTACCTTCCCAATTAATTGTGAATGGGGTGTTGGTTTCTGTTTGGCTCAGTCCCTAGTCTTTTGGTGTAGGGCTCTGGTGTGGTTATTACCCCAGAGCTGCCCAATATTGTTATATAAGGGATAACACCTATTTACAACAGATATGACATCCTAGCTACAGTAGTGCAATTAGAAACAGTGACTGTGGTAACTATTGATTTTGTACTTTAGACCATAGGAGCCAAGTCTATAGTTATATATCAGAACCAATCATAAATTAGGAATTTGTATTCAAAGTTTTTCCTCTTGTTAGAAATTGATTTACCCTTTGTCTATTCTGTGTGTTTGACCTTAAGTGCAACACTCTTCCATCTAATTTAACACCCAGTTGGCTTATATTTCAGACTTTTCTCTCCTACTAGCCTCACTTGTCCATCGTATGTGTCCTAGTCTGAGTCCTACTGTATGGCTATTTTCTCCCGGTAGCCTGGCCCTGAGGTTTAAGGGGATGGCCCAGGCAGCTGAATATTTTTGGCACAGGGTTCTGCTATATAGGTCAGGCTGGCCTTGAGCTCACTATGTAGCACAACCTGGTTTCACACTCAGTAACCCTCCTGCCTCATCCTAGGAAAACCATATCTCACGTCATAAAAGTGTTCCCAGATCAGCAGCAGGTTAGTATTGACCCTCCCCCATTCTTTCTAAGGCTTGTTGTAAAAAATTTATACCACAAATGGTTGAGTAAGGCCCTGTGCAATCCTGCTCTCAGAAGCCTGTCACTTCTGTCCTTACTGGACCCCCTGGAGATGTTGCATTATGGAGCCATACCTCTAGCTCTTGAACAGTGTATTTAAGTACACTGTTCATTATTGGGACAAAAGAATTTAAATGTATTAGTCTAAAACATATCACCCCCTGTGGCACAGGTTTAGAAAGTAGCAGCGAAAATATGAGATTTAGGAAATCCTGTTCCAGTGTCCCACAAGATCCTCTCATGTCTCTGTTCTTCCCCTTTTAGGTGCGCAGTGTGAGACAGAAGAGAAATACCTAACTCTCCTTTCTCTTGTGACAGCAAGGGGAGGTTGTGATTTGATGCACCGCTATCATGCCCCTCCACCTTGCTCCCTTTTGCTCCAGACTGAGCGTTGGAAGATTGATAGGGAAACTTGCCTCTGGTCTCAATATCTTCCCTGAGTTTGCTTCAGATTCTTTCTCCAGGCCACTCTAACAGGAGGTGCAGCTTGGCTAGTTAGCCATGTTGCCTTTCTCACATGCCATCCTTCCACCTGCTGCCTCTTTGAAGAAGTAACAGGGAAAATGCCCTTAAGGTGGTACAGATCGGGGAATAATCCAGGCTCATTTTTAACCTCTCCAAACTCTGAAGCCCCAATAAGCTATAAGGAACACAGTTAACCCTCTTCAAGAGTTCCAGGTTTTGGAACCACCATTTTTCATAAAGATGTGACAGGTGTGAAACAGCCAGTATCTCCCTAACATTTCACTGAACTGCCACAGTGATAGCTGCAGCTATCCTGGGCACCCCTCACCTATTTGGACCAATCACAGGCTAGCATTTGTACCAATCAGTTGGCCTGAATTTGGACCAATCATAGAGCTACAGCTACTATAGCCCTCCCCTCACAGCAGCACTCCCCTCACATTTATTGGATTAGTCCAAGAGGGTCCCCTCTACGGTACTGATTGCCCTCCGCCCCCCCATGCCTCTGCACAGCTTTGTAGTCCTGTAAATCTGCTCATGAGTTTTTTTCCTGGATTGTGTGGGCTCACGGGTTCTAGGCAAGAAAACAGTGCTGGAAGGTGGACATGGAATACAATGAAAGGGTATTCTTAGGTGTATGCAACATGATGTGTATAGCAGGCCAGAGTATGTCACATTGTCTCCCAACTACGGGTGCTCAAGTTGAGAATCCAGATTAACCAACACAAGGACTGGGTCTTTCTCCTGTGCCCGAATGCTATTCTGGGACCTTTCTCAATACTTCGAATTCCCAGAGACCAAGACCCTATCTTGTTTTCGGAAGTCCTCCCTATCTGGTCTTATGAACTGAGTCCTCCTACACATGATATAATCACAAAGGAGCGGGATGTGCAATTTTCTGGCTGTCCCAAGATTAGAGTTACTCATTTCTCCACACGGGGGTGCACATTTACCAGCAGTTTTCTTAACATTGTTTCCTGGGTACTTTTAACTCCCATAGTTGGGGTGGTGAGCAAGGAGTTTTTATAAGTTTTGTTGTAGTACTATAGGGACCTCCTTACTTAACTTCTCCTTCATTTGGAGTTCAGGCATTATAGGCAGTGACTGAAACACAGTTCTTATTCTTACTCTATTCTAAATATATTATAGCTTTTATTGAGTTCCTTTAAACCGATGTGCTATTAAAATTGTTTTATTATAAATACTTCAGGAGATGAATGTGTTAATTAGCTTTACTTAATATATTATTTTCTGTTATATTAAATATATAATTTTATGTTATGTTAAAACATAACATTATATCCATTTACATATATAATTATAATCACTCAAAATTTAAAAATTCTGTTGTTAATAGTTTATAGGTTCATAGGATTTTAATTTCAGTGTTTTGATGTTTTGGAGACAGGATCATATCATGAAGCTCAGGCTGGTCTTGAACTCACTATATAGCCTGGCATACTTTCAGACAAATGGTGATCCTTCTGCTTCAGCCTCCTAAGTGCTATGATTACAGGTATGTGTCACTACACTAAGCCTATAGAGTCATAGGATTTTCTATTTTAAAAAATTCTTTTTGTCTCAGTTACCTGTGGTCAGAGAATGCTTTTGTGATGGTATCTGTGTATTCTTATCTAGTAAGCAAGCTTTATGAGTTGCTGTGAGCTTGAAAACACTACATTATCTTCACTTTTAGATCCTGTGGCTTGGGGAAACTAACAAATAAGTAAATAGGTTTCTGCCTTTCCTTCATGCCAGAAAACTATCTTCCTGCCTTTCTCAGTATCTTGAAGTCTTAGAGACCAAGGTCTTGTCTTGTGCTGGCATGTTATTTCCCATCTGACTTTCAGCACCCTGGCCATGAACTCAAGACAAGAGAGAGTCATGCAGGATTCTCTCAGGCTGAACCAGGAAGTACTGATCTCACATGCATGACTCTGTGCAGCATTGGCTGTTTGCCTGCACACTCTATTACCCAGTGCTGAGATGACCTTTCTTTCAGCACTGCATACTTATCCACCCGCCTAATATTGCTCTAGCTGCCACACTGGAACAGAAACAATACTTGCAGCTGCTTTTCCCATGTTACCCACCCAGGGTACAGTTTTGAGCTAGAACAAATTTCTTATTCTGCCTCACCATACTACATTACTTCCCTGTCTTGAAATGTTTATGGGCTACCAGTAAACACTGTTTCAAAGTCCAAAGTCCCTGTGTCTGGTGCTTACAGCTGGAGTTGTGTCAGGAGCCTCTAAGGAGAGCAGTGCAATTTGCTGTCAACACACACTGAGCCCCTCCATCTCCATGGATCCTATGCCAACCCAGATTGCTGCCTGATCTCTTCTCTCTGGGCCATCATCCTTCCATCCAGTCATCTCTCCATAGCCTGAGCCTGATCCAGCAGAAATACCCATGGTTCTTATGCTCACTTTGGTTCTCACCCTCCTCAAGCTGGGGTCACGTAAGCCATCCAGGCTGGACTACTCCTGGTCCACATCTTACTGAAGAACAGTTTGATTCTTTTAGCTGCAGTGATTCCCAGACAATGGGATGAGGATCTCTTTGTTGTTGGCATTCTCCCTGCCTCTCAAAATCCTTGGACTGTGTCTACCATTCTCAGGGCAATGAGGGTATGGAGCAGCAGGAAGGACTTGGGCACTGTTTAAAATTGTTATAGAAGTCCTAAAATAATGGGAGCAGGAAGCTAAAGGGAGGCCATGATAGTAGGAAAGGGACTCACTCCATTTGCTTAGATAATTCAATTAAATTATTGTCCAGATGAGATGTAGGGGTTTAGGCAGGAGTAGTCTTTATTAGAGCATCAAGGTTTCTGACTTGCCTCTCTACCAACTTTTTGATTTCTAAAGAGACTTTAGAAATGTCTGTTTGGGAACCCTTGCAGCGAGTGACAGCAACCTGCTTGGGAAGATGAACTACATCTGAGTGTTGTAGAATTTCTTGTTTGTGCTTTGTAGATAATTGCTTATTCATTATTCAAACTTCTTTCATTCTAGATTGTTGCATGGGCTTATAGCACCAGAAAGGCATATTTGGAGTTGGTATAGATATTTAGCTTTTTCCCTTTCCTAGTATCAATGACTAAGCAAGAGCTATGTGCTCTGCTTTTTGAGCACATAGGGGAAAAGAATTTGAGGAGAAGAAAATGGGGAATTTGGTCTCGCTTTTTTGCTGTACCTCCTATCAGAGTGGCCTGGAGAGATAACATGAAGCAACCTCAGGGAAGACATTGAGACCAGAGGCAAGTTGCCCCATCAGTCCTCCAGTGCTCAGTCGGGAACAAAGGGAAACAAGGTGGAGGGGTATGATAGCTGTGGGTCAAACCACAAGAAAAGAATTTGACCTCACTATCCTATTGCAAACTGGCAACGTAATCTACCTTTGATCTTCTCCTTGGGAAAGACTCTTCTCATCAGTTAACCACATCTGCTGAGGATCTTTGATAAGCAGGTCACTGATATCCTGCTTGCTTGTAGAGGTCTGGGAAATTCACAAGTTTGGAATTTAAGTCTTTATGGTAAACTCAGGAGTGTCTACAAGTATGGCCTGCTATAGTCCCAACAGGTAAAATCTACTTTGCACTTTAGCAAAATTGGGAACAGTTTTCTAATTCCAGCAGTGAATTTTTTCCTAAGGGAGTAGGACACTGTGAGACAATTCAAAACTCATGGCTGAACATTTGACCTTTGGATTTACACATCTAAGCAGCAATAAAGAAGCTCTGACAAGGGCTCCCCTTGACGCCAACTATGGCTCTGATCTAGAGAAAGATTTTCCAGAGAAGGAAGTTAAAACAAACCAAAGCAATTGAAATTCTTACCCATGAATCCATGGCCACCGAGGGTTTCTCCCAGGATATGGAGGTGTGCATACATTGTACCTTGTAAGTTGGCCCAGGCCTCTTGAGTCCTCTTTACCAGAGTAGGGTGAGAATTTTGCCTGGTCTAGGCCCTCTCTGGGGTTGGATACTGTCAAACCTCCAGCCCCATGAGTCATACACACTGGTTGCCTGAACAGAGCAGAGCCTGGGCAGTGGCTTGGTCTCATGGAAAGTGATCAGTATTATTGCAGTTATTGATTGTTCCTGAGTTTTCTCTTGGATGATTTGGGTGTGCTTTTAAAGCATTGCCAATTGTGATAGCCATGCTTTTGGCCTGTCTTTTTTTCTTGACACTTCTATTTTTATCCTCATCTAGATCATGATTGTTGAACACAGGAAAGGCTGTGTTTAGCATCTGGGTCATAGGGTCCTGAGATTCCATCTGCAAATCTACCAGTGTCTTTTGCAAATACTGATTTTCTGGGGTTCTAGTTCTGGTACTGGAGTCTCCTACAGATGGTTTCTCAGCTCTTTTTATCTTGAGCAAATTTTAGTCAAGAAAAATGCAAATGATAACAAAGTTTTGGATTTATTAATGATAGAGGCAAAAAAGTACAGGCTCTGCAGAGAAAGTTTGGGCCAAGTAAAAGTGTGAAAAGAAGTAATGCTGTAATGTGAGGACAGACAGCTGTGCAACACAGAACACTTGCAAAAAGCTCAGTGTTGAGTGCCCTTTTTATAGCTCCTACTCTTCTCAGGCTGATGTGCAGTTTAGGGTGTCCTATTAGCAACCTGCTTGAGTTTGTGCAAGAAATCCATATTAGGGGTTTGGAAATGTTCTGTGTATGCGTCCTAGAATTTTGGAATTAACAGGTCTCACTCACTTTCCCAGGAAGCTTTTCCATGCCCTACTTTCTTCCTTCAGTAGTATCATAGCATGTCTTTTGCTTTTTTTATTTGTTTGTTTTTGGTTTTTGTTTTCTATTGGTACCAAGAATCCAACTCAGGACCTTGCACTTGCTAGGCAGAGTCTGTACTGCTGAGCTATATAGCGCTTTTTTTGGAATTTGGCAGAATAAAAAAATAGTATAGATACTATATATAAATACTGTACAGAAATATTACAGAAATAAATAGTATAGAACAAAGAAATACATAGCTCAAATAAATCCTTACAGACAGAAAATACATATTCCCCTAATTGTATTCATAAAACATTTGCAAAATGAGGCAAAAAAATACTCCAAGTTGCAGATATTATGGCTACATAATATCCTCCTGGTCACTGAAAAGAAAAAGGGTATTTCTGACCCAGGAAAATGGGAAAGGGACTGTAGTAAGTTTGCTTTGGTTTTGTTTTGTTTTTTGAGGCAGATGAGTAGAGGAAAGCACATGTAAGTGTACAGTCTCCTTTAGTGAGAGGGTCTACATTTGGAAAGTGCCTCTCATGCTTCTGGATAACTTAGTCTCTCTGATACATGGTTTTCTCACCTTGAAAATGGAAATATTACTGTTCTGCTCAGGATGTTCAGGGTACAAAATGTAGTAACTGATGTAAACGTGTTCTGTCAAGTGTAAGGGGATATGCAGATATCTCTGAGTTTAGAAAGTAGATCATGATGAATATTCCAACCCCTTGACACATCATCAGCACTTTCCAGTCCTGAGTAGGTGTTGCTCACATATCTCTTACAGGCCAGTGTCAGGTGTCTGGGCCAGGGAAGCCTGTTCAGTCACTGGTGGGGAAGGACACATCATTCTCCTGCTTTCTTTCTCCTGAGACAAATGTAAAGACCATGGAAGTGAGGTTCTTCAAGGATCAGTTTTGTGCAGTAGTCCACCTCTACAGGAATGGAGAAGACCAGAAATATGTGCAGGAGCCAGCCTATTGAGGGAGAACTGCGCTGGTGAAGGACTTCATGGAAGATGGGCATGTCTCTCCGGCACTGAGGAATATCAGCCTTTCAGCTGCCAACCTGTATGGGTGCTGGTTTAGCTCCCAGACTTATCACCAGGTTGCCACCTGGGAGCTGCAAGTGGTAGGTCAGTTTCTTGCTCCAGAAACCTCATGACTTAGTTGTACCATGACACTATCTTAATAGTTTGTCATATCATGAAGGTTTTGTTTTGTTTTGTTGTACTAGAGATTGAACCCAGGCTCTTTACAACCTCCCTCCCTCCCTCCCTCCCCCCCCCCCTCCCTCCCTCCCTCCCTCTATTCCTTCCTCCCTTCCTTCCTTCCTTCCTTCCTTCCTCCCTTCTTTCCTTCCTTGCTTCCTTTTTCATACCAGTGAAACCATGACCTTTGGACTAAGCTACATTCTCCGCCCTTTTTATTTGCCATTTCTGAGATAAGGTTTCCTAAGTTGCTAATTTACCTGGGCTGTATTTGAACTTGTGCTCCTCCTGCTTCAGCCTCTTAGAGGGGTTGGTATTACAGATGTGCAACACTATATCTTATTTAGTGCAATTATTTTCTAAGGGAAGATTTTCTTTCTTTTCAGTTGTGTATTTTTTATTTTTCTTATTATATTCTGTTGCTTGGAACTTCCCATACTGTATTAAAAAGATAAGAGAGGTCAACTATGTCAGGTGGTTTATTTTATCTTAGATACTAATCAATCTTTCATCAATAACTGTGAGACTATCTGTAGGAGTTTGAAGATATTCCATATGAAATTGAATTAATGCCACTCCATTTGTAAATTCTAATAGATTTTTTTTCTAAATCAAATGTTACTAGATTTTGTAAAATACTTTTTCTGCATACGTTTATGTAACAATTTTACCCTTTTAGAATGGTAGATTACATTGAATTTTAATGTAGTTTTAACAAAGACCTTTAATAAGTCAAAAATAGTTGTGATATATAACTCTTTGTACACATAGTTAGACTTTATATAATTTGTGCAGAATTTTTGGATCTTAGGTTCAAGATAAATATTGGTCCATGGGGATTTTTTTTAATTAAAAAAAAATAAAAGTACAAAAACATATTAACAAACAGACACCAATTAGCATAAAAAATAGTACAATCACAACTAATCTATAGACAAGGTGACATGGTCTCAACAGTGGTTATTGTTTTATCCATTTGTATTTTCGAAGTGCAAATATATGAACCCATATACAGACATGCAAATTTAGTCAGACAATTAATCCTCTCAACAACAGAAGAAACACAAAAACCAAAAATCCAAAGACAAAAAACAAAACAGGCAAACAACAACAACAACAACAACAACAAAACCACCAATAGTTGCTGCTTTGCATATTGATATCTTCGAAGTGTGTGTGCAGGATAACACATTCAGACATACAAGATTGATCAAATAACCCGTCATCTATTATTCCTTAGCATTAAGTGATATAATACAATAGTAGAACCATGTTAGCCCTCCTGCATATATGTATATTCATATATACATACATACATTTTTGTCTCTTTCTTTTCTCCTTTCCCTCGTCCCATCTGTTCTTTGTATTAGAACAGATTTCCTTCATGTCTCTTAGTTTATATTCCCACGCTCGGGTTCTTACACCAGTGATACAATACGTTGCCTGCACATGTATCGCTGATTTATTTCACTTATGAGTATGGAATCCAGTTTTGACCACTTGCCTACAAAGTCCCCAAAATTGTCTTTCTTTATAGCTGAATAATATTCCATTATATAAAAATGCCACAATTTTTTAATCCAGTCTTCTGTGGATGGGCACTTGGGTTGCTTCCACATTTTAGCTATTACAAATTGTGCTGCTATAAACATGGGTGCACATATATCAGAGTGATGCGATGTTTTCAGATCTTCTGGGAAAATACCCAGAAGAGGAATAGCTGGTTTGAATGGAACCTCTAGACCTAGTTTGCGGAGAAATCTCCAAACGGCTCTCCACAGTGGTTGCACCAGTCTGCATTCCCACCAGCAGTGTAATAGAGTCCCTACTTCTCCACAGCCTTGCCAGCATTTGTTATTGGATGACTTTTTCATACTGGCCAGTCTTACTGGGGTGAGATGAAATCTCGATGTTGTTATTATTTGCATTTCTCGAATGACTAAGGATGTGGAACATTTTCTCATATATTTATTTGCCGTTTGTATTTCTTTGTCTGAGAATTGTGTATTCATCTCAGATGCCCATTTCTGGATTGGGTCTTTGAATTTGGACAGGTACATGTTTTTTAATTCTTTGTATGTTCTAGATAGAAGACCTTTGTCTGAGGGACATCCAGCTAGGATTTTTTCCCAATTTGTGGGTTTTCTTTTTACTTTGCTGGTGATTTCTTTAGATGTGCAAAAACTTTTCAGTAGAATGAGGTCCCAATTATTGATTCTTTGAAGTGTTTCCCTTGCAGCTTCATTTTTGTTCATGAACTCTCTGCCTACTCCTATGTCTTCAAGATTTTTACCTACTTTCTCTTCCAATAGGTTTAGAGTTTCTGTTTTAATGTTGAGGTCTATGATCCATTTTGACCCGAGTTTGGTGCATGGTGATAGACTGGGGTCTATTTTCAGTTTTGGGCAAGAGGCAAGCCAGTTTTTCCAGCACCATTTATTAAACTGGCCTTCTTTTTTCCAGTGGGTTTGGTTGACCCCTTTGTCAAATATTAGGAAGCTGAGTGGGTTTTTTGTTGTGGTTGCATCTTCCAGTCTGTTCCATTGATCCTCAGGTCTGTTTTTTAGCCAGTACCAGGTTGATTTTATTACAGTTGCTTTGTAGTATAATTTCAGGTCAGGGATTGTGATTCCGCCTGACTTTTCTTTATTGCCCAGGATTGCTTTTGCTATTCTCGGTCTCTTAGGATTCCAGATGAATTTGAGGCGTATTTTCTCTAGATCTGTGAGGTATGTTAACGGTAGTTTGATGGGAATTGCATTGAATCTGTACAACGGTTTTGGTAGTATGGCCATTTTTTTTAAATTTTATTTTAAAGACAAAAGAATGGAGACATATGAACCAGAAAAGCCATAAACAATACAGAAAATACAAAGTTATACAGAATATAGTAGGGAATTAGAACTGGACGTTGTATTACATAGTTATCTTCATATTAGTTAACACAAAAACGTTAAAGGAAATACCAAATTATAGATAAGATAGTAGGGAATTTGCACTGGATGCTGTATAATATAAAGTTATCTTCATTTCTGCTAATACAAAAACGACTGAGGAAATACAGAATTATAGAGAACATAGAAGGGAATTAGCTCTGGATGCTGTCCTACATAATGTTACCTTCATCTTTGTT
>PVLD010034651.1:0-12472 GCA_004027595.1 Dinomys branickii | reverse complement strand
CGGTGATCTGGTCGCGAGCCCCGATATCTCACCAGTTATTGGAGTACCTGCAGGCTTGAGGGTTCCAAGGTGTCAGTCTATCCTTTGGGGCTTTCTGCGCGGCTCGCCCGATGTGCACGAAACGTGAGACCGCTGGGCGTTGCCACCGCCAGAGAGCCGCTCTCTGTCGGGAGTCGCCGGAGAGCTGCGCTGGGTCGGGGGGGCGGGAGGGATTGAGCCGTCTGTATTCTCGGGGCGCCAGGACCCCGCAAATCTTTCTCTCCCGCGCGGCTCGCCCGACACGCGCGAAACATGGGATTGCCGGGCGTCTCCGCCGCTAACAAGCCGATCTCTGTCGGGAGTCGCTGGGGGGCTGCGCCGGCTGGGGAGGCGGGAAGGATCGAGGCGTCCGTGTTCCCAGGGCGCCAGGGCCCAGCAAATCCCTCTCTCCGCTTCCGGCGGCGCCCTCCACGCGGCTCGCCCGACACGCGCGAAATGCGGGATTGCCGGGCGTCTCCGCCGCCAGCAAGCCGATCTCTGTCGGGAGTCGCCGGGGGGCTGCACCGCCTCGGGGGGCGGGAGGGCCCGAGGCGGCCGCGCTCCCACTGCGCTTGGACCGATCCCAGCTTCTTCCCCACGGGGATCGACCACACTCTCATTATTAAAAGGGAGTATGAACATGTAAATAAATTCGCAATGAGGGTAATTGTAACTAAGTAACCCATAAAATTTAACTTGGAATATATACATTAAGTCAGTACTATAGTAGGCACTTCCAAGCTTACCGCCTAATTCAGCTTTTTCCTATAAAACTCCAAATAGGTGAAACCAACCCTGACGATGAGGAGACTGTGACCCGGTGGTTACTCAGGCTCACAGGCCCTGCACAGGGCAGCTCCCAGCTTTGCGCCCACACTCTCCTCTCCACGTCTGGGTCTCTTTCAAGCAAAACAAAAAGAAAAGCATGACTAAATACATTATTTAAAAAATTAAAATAAACATGTTAAGATAAGATTTTAAAGCAAAGCAGTGCTCACCTCACTTGGGTTTTCTACAATAACTATGCAAAGGCCAGTATTCTGAGACAAAATGCTATGTACAAATTTCTCTAACCTCAAAGGATCTAAATTGTTGTTCTAAGTAACACATTCTTTATAGTGGGTACAGATAAACACACACTGTAATTGAAAATAAAATCTTCCTATAATCAATCAACAAATGGTCATAAAAATGGGCCCAGAGACATTAAAATAAAAAGGGAAATTGCAGAAAATAGTGAAATTCTTCAATATAGTTTCCTCTTCTGGTATGGATATGGCTAGAGAATGATTAAGTTTAGTGTTAATTCATTCATTCTTCTAGTAATAATTAAAACTTAGCGAGCTTTCATTATTCTTTTATTCTCAAGACCCCCTAGATTAAATCTCCCTGGAAGTGCTTTGGTTACATGCTTTGCAAAGTTTCAGGGTCAAAAGCGAGGCCAGGGTCACTTTCAGATCAGAGCTGGAACGCAGTTTAGCTGCTTGTGGGCCCTTTCACTCTATCTCCATGAACATCACTCTCCTCCTCTTTAAAGTGGAGAGTAAGAATTTGTCCCAGGGTGGTGTCATGACTTAAATGGAGATGATAGATGGGAAGGACTGACACATCCTAGGTGCCTTCTCTAGCCAAGAGTTTTATACTGGTTTGCCCCCATCCAAAGGAGTCTATAAAATTTGAATTCTGAGGGTTAGTCTCTTGACTTAACATTTTCAAAATAGGTTGACTAAAAGCGAACTTCTAGATCATTGTTGCTCCATCAGGAGCCACTTTACTCTCCATTAGACTTGCCAAAAATCTGGAGACATTTTCTACTGGCACAGCTAGGGAGAATTGCCAGATGAGAACCAAAACATACTGCAGAGACACAGTACAGTGCACAGGCCAGGCCCCTCCCAAGAAAGACTTCCAGCCTCAATGACAGTTAGGATGGAAATTCTGTTGTGCATAGGCAAAGTCAAGGAGAAAAGTTCAACTCCACTTGCACATCATGTTGAAGACGTGAAATTTGGCGTGTAAAAAACAAGAATTTCCTTTTCCTTTTTAGCCATCATTCCAGAGAAAAGTTTCCCAGTATTACCATTAGGACACTATCCACTCACCTGCCCTGCCTGACTCTGAAGTGAGTTATGCAGCTCTCCCTAGGGTATTGGTGACCTTGGACCTATTTCCTAAAAGGAAGCACAATACTTTGAAGTTTTTATTTCACTACAACGAGTGAAATACACTTCAACACACTACTGGGGAGAAGGTATCACATTACCCCCATTTTTCAAGGGAAGAAACTAAACCTTGAAGAAGTGGATTATTGCAAAAGTGATCACGTGGCTAATAACTGGGTGGCCCATGCCTGGACTAGCCCTGGATTCTGACCTCTAAGCCAAGACCTCTTTCATTTTATCATAGTTTTCCTAATCAAGTTCGTGGTCTTCACAGGCATTGTTCCAGGATTTTAGCACATTTAAAAGACCATTTCATATTTGCTGGTCTTATTTTAGCTCCACAAGGCAAGAGCAGGGTTTCCATCTCTTCTACTGCATGTATCTGAAGCTGGGGGTGATTCTTGCTTGTTAATCCCTGATAGTAATAAAATTAACATTTAAAAAGTCCCAGGGAAAACAAATCCCTCATTATCAGGGAAAGAATGTCAAAGTTGGTTTGAAACTTACTTAAGCATGACTTTGACTGTGGGTATTATTTCAAATTAATCATAGGAACCAGCACTTTTTGCAGTACTTTTGCAATGGATGAGTGCTCTCTGTGTTTGGCTGTTAGGGCAATGAATAGAATATCGAGGAAGACCTTTGTCAATAAACATCTCTCATGTTTCTTGCTAATTAATTTTAAAACATGCCTAATACACTGTGGATTGCTCACCCAATGACACTGAATTAACAGAATCCTAAAACAATGCATAGGAATACTGACAAATAAAAACAAACTGCCAAGAGGTTTGGACTACGGATCAAAAACAGAACAGACCTCGAAGGCTGTTTATTATGTCATAAATCTCCAGCTATAGTCTCCATTAGGTTGGTACTAGACTCCTTTCTTGCAAAATTGGCTCTGAGGTCCAAGAGAAGTAATTGCTGGGTCTTCTCCAGGACTGAAAAAAAATCCCCAAACAAAATGTTTTAGAGCTTTTTAAAATTAATTTTTAGAGGAGATTTGGTAACTATATGTACCACTAACAACATATTTACCCTTTAATTTGCTGTTGGGAGCTGTTTATTCCTTCTTAGAGGGCTAAAAATAATGCAGGGCCACATTTTTACTCTGTTTGAAAAGCCCCATAATATGATTTCTTTCTGAATTTATAGTTCAGATGGGAATTAATGTTACTCCAATTTCCTCCTATTAACATCATCAGCACCTGAATATAGTCAGCCAAAAAAATAGATTGTCTAAAACAGTCTTTTTATCCAAGACTGGTTTTAAAAAATCACACAGTTCCCATCAATGCAATAAATTACTTACAGTAACCGCAGTGCAAACTTCCATTAAGCCTTCTCTTCCTTGACCTGGAGAAAGGCCTTTAGCAAACTGCTAACCATCCTAAAGTCGCCAAGAGTTGGCCAGGATTGGCAACAGGCTGTCATCTCAGGTAGGAGTGAGAAGAAACATGTTGATATTGGAAGGTTTTCCTTGAGTGTTCTTGCCAGGAAATGAGGTCATGAATTGGCTGACCTTTGAGTCCTTACTGGCTCTGGCCTTGGGTATTTGGTCATCACATTTAGGAAATCAGGGATATCAGGGAACTAGGAAGACAGATGTGCAGTTTATCCTTAGGTTATAGAAAACAAAAGGGCCACTTTAGGCCAGTCTTCAACTACCTTGGTCACAGCGTGCTGCCAGTTTAGCACAGGCTACACAGAATGGAATGGCAGAGCCTGGACCCCACTCCTATAGTCCGTGAACCGTGGGCGGAAAGCTGCCTGAATTCCTCTTCGTTGGAGACAGAACAGATGCCGGGAAGGAGGGTGAAAAGGCAGATGTTGAACGAGGCCACTTGTGAGCCAAGTGGAACCCATTTGCAGGATTTGTTTGGCTCTCATCATATGGGGGAAAATGAGCAAATTTTAAATTCAGGAGAGTTCATAAAACTTACACATTTTCAGCTGTTCGTATCTTAAAAATAGGAGAAGTAACAACACTTAGCCTATATTCTAGCTGCATTTTTGCATAGCAAAGCTAGATTAAAATTGCCTGGTTTAGGAGAAAAACAAACTGCCCTATCTAATCTCAGTGTTCCCCAAGCTATCTCTTCACACGGTAGTGCTGTCCCAACAGCCCAGGAGCACCAAGAGTCAGGAATATGTGGTCAAGTAATGATGGATTCCAAGTAATTGCTAAGGAATAATGATCTAAATAACATTTGCCAGTGATTAACATTTGGAAAAAAAGTTGCTATAGGTTCCTGTCATTTTTACCTACATGAGTTGCTTTCTTGAGCTGGGATAGCATGGCACATACATGAGGTTAATTGCTTAAGATTCTTGTTGTGTAAGGGGTGCAAATGCGCAGAGAAGCACAGCCTCTGATACTGGGGAAAGGATATTGTCTTTCTCCCTCATCCATCTCCTCCAATTACCCACTGCAGTATTTTTTTTGTACCAGGAATTGAACTCAGGAGCTTGTGCTTGCCAAGCAGGTGCTTGTGCCACTGAGCTATATCCCTGGCCCACTGCATTATTTTTCAGTATTTTATAGCACTGGAGATTGAACCTGGACCTTCACACTGAGTTACATCCCCATTCCTTTCACTTAAAAAACAAAAACAAAAACAAAAAAACAAAACAAAGTCTTCCTGAGTTACTACATTGCCCAGGTTGGGCTCAAACTTGTGATGTCCTGCCTCAGCCTCCCAAAACGCTGGGCTCTCACCCACCCTTTCATTCTGTGCCGTGCTCTTTCCATTGGCTTAATTCTCTGGTAGCTTCTTTGTGTGACAGTAGAGACAGCCAATAACAGCAAGCCTAGCATTATATTGTAGCTTCGATGTGATACAAGAAGAAAAGAGAACCTTCCTCTTCCCAACCAGACCCCTTCCAGTAATGAGCTTGTATTTGTGATGCCTAGGTCTTACGCTCAGAATTAGCGTAAGTTATTTATTTCATACCTCTGTTGAATTGGACTGTGCTAGGCACTTGAAGACGTCCATGGAACTAGCAGAGTTTATACTGCAGGAGAGATGAACAGGAGAGGGAAAATAAAAGATAAACACAATAAGCAAGAAAGGCACATAGTACTTATTATACTTGAGAGGTGAAAAGTAACACAGGGTGATTTTTCTTTTTTACTAAGAGCCTTACAAGGACAGGAGGAAGTTCATACTTTGCCCAGGCTGGGCTTGATTTTATGGTCCTATTTCAGCCTCCTAGACTGCTGGGATTACAGGTGTACACCACCACACCCAGAGAGAAGTTCTTTGGAAGATGGAATGGAGTGCTCATGGCGTTGGTCCTACAGCAGGGTATCTTACTATGGGTGTCATCTCTTGTATCTCATATGCACATAGTGGTGGGAGGAGAAAAGAGAAAGCACTGAGGCACGCAGCCTGATGGAGTCTGCTTCCTGCTGCTTGCTTCACACGTCCAGAGTGGGGCTCTTTGGGGTTCCTGGGATGGACCTTTCAGGTTCTCCTGCTCTAACTTTGCCTGTCTCTTCACCCTGATTGCCTTTCTACCTCCTACTCACCTTGTTGAGTTTTATCTTTCTTCAAGGTCTCCTGGAAATTGTTAGGTTTCCTATGGCTCTCTAGAAATCATCTAATTAATCTCCAACTTCCTGGCTCCAAGGAGTGGGAGGCTCACCCTGTGGTGGTTCACATACAGACTGTGTAAAAAGCAGACTGGTGCACCGTGCAGTGACTGCCTTCAGAGACCCCCCAGGCTATCTGGACTGCGGACCCTGGTGCACGCTGTACAGTGTTCCTACTGTCAGCCTTGCAGTCCTAGGCACAGTGATCTCTCCAGACCAGCAGCCCCACTTTCCTGAGTGGTGTTCTAGGTGCACAAATTGGCAGACATGGACATGGGGAGGATATGAGGTTGGTGGGAAGAACTGGGTGGCAGTGTAGGGAAGGGGTTAACAGAATGACCTCTGCCTATATCTGTATCCCAGATCTGCAACTTGTTAGGCCTTTCACTGTTCACATAGCTCTTAAAGAGTTACAGATAATAATAGCATCTTAAAGAGAATTGTTAAAAACAACAACAAAAAAATCCATGTAAATCTCTTAGGACCATGTTTAACACATAGTAACTGCTCAAAAAATGTTTGCTGTCATTGTCATTTTTATAATAAGGAGGAAGAAATGAAGCGTTTGCAGCCAGCCTGGGAACTGTAGCACCCAAGTGATTTATCGTCATAGTGAGTCCAAGTTGCAGATCATGTGTGTCTGTATGACTTCATTCAATCCTCATAGTCAGTCTATGAATGAGGGTAATTTTCATCCACATTTCAGAGATAAGGAGATTAATCCTCAAATTGTGTTTTCTGGACATTAATCTGCAGTTCTGTGTTGTGACCTTATGCTTTTTGTGAGGTTTTGCCATTCTCCTTGTTTTTTGGTTCCACAAATTCCAGTTTTGGAGTCATGGCATGACTGGAGGGGTACAGGCCAGACTGTGGGATGTGGTCATGCGCTGAGCACCTGTGGCTGTGTTGTTTCAGCTGAGAAGGACTGAGGTGGAAGCAGAGCCATCTGCTTGGCACATGATACCGGCCCAAACCTGAGAGCAGGTTTGGAGCTGGCCCAGTACACAAATGGCCATTTGTTCGGAGAACTGCCCAGTGCAGTCTATTTCTAGAAGAAAGAGGCCTTGTTGCTCAGTCTGCTTTCTGGGAAAAGTGCCCCTGTACAGCCACCTGTAGGGACACCTGACTTGCCAGTGGGATAAGAGCTGAAGCCACAGTGCACCCCCAGCCATTCTTGCCTGTCACTTCCAGTTGTGCCTTAGAGCCTGCAGCTATTTACCTCAAAAGCTGTGACAGGGGTCTGTCCCAATTCTCTGACCAGAAGTTGCCCTACACTTGCAGTGGACCAGAACCCAGACTAAGCTTAAAGGTCAGAGACACATCCAGGTCCAGATCTTCACCTTCTGTGGCATCTTTATCAAGTCACTTTCCCTGAGCCTCACATCTTTTAGTGGAGCACATTGAATCGTGCACCACATGTAGTAGGCTCAAAGCTTCCTGTCAGCTTGCAGCTCACTCAATAATAGTCACCCAAAGACAGTGAGTCTTAATCTTCAGAAACGGTAAATACTCCCTTATATAAGCAAAAAGGAAGGATTTACAGTGAAAGATGGTGGAGTATGGAACATCTTGGAGAGAGCCTCCCCAAGTCCAGATGCTGAAATACAGCAATGTGAGGAAGAAAAGAAGTAGGGAAGTGGGACCCTGGAACCCAAGAAGGATGTGAAGCAAGAATTGAAGCCCACAGGTAGAGCAAAGAGAGAGACTTCAACAAAGAAGGAGGAGGTGGCAAGCAGTGGTTGCTCCCTGAGCCTGGACTCACGGCCTGGGAGGGCTGGCCCAAAACTGTAGACACGGGAGACACTACTGCTCACCTAAGAGGCCTTCACAGAGAAATGCACCAATGGAACAGAGCAGTGCTGGTGAATTATTCAGGTTCAAGCATCCCCCAGGAGAGAGAAATTGGTCAGTCACCATCTTGGAGAGACGCTAACTAGTGGCTAGCAGTATCAGGATGAGGCTGCAAGGTCAAATTGACAAGAGGTCAAGAAGCCAAGTTCAGGCTGGCAGGAGGCACATGGAGTGTTGCCACTAAAGAAACTGGGTTCCAGCCTCACAGCCAGAAACCAGCCTGATTTTCAGTGGACTAAAGGTGCACACTTGTTGGGATTGTCCACTACCCACTATACAGCTACGGCTGGGTGGCTGGGATTACTCAACTTTCTATCTGAGGGGTTAGAGGGAAATATAAAAATAGAAGGAGGAGGAAGAGGAGGAGGAGGAGGAGAGGAGGTTAGAAGCAAGGCTGGAGGACAAAGGAGGATTATAAAAACTTGGAGAAACTGATGAAGAAGACAGGAGGGAAAAAGAGAAGGAAGAAGTAAAAACAAGAGCAGAGCAACAAGAAAACAAACTAGAAACAAGGTTCATTCTCATAAAAACAGGATCAATCAAGAAAAACCAAACCGCAGCAAAATAAAACAAAAACAAGAAAAGACTTTCCACTTCAGGGCATGTCTCTGCTGTCAGTGGTACACAACGTGAAGACAGAATCCAGATCCAACCTGATCTTTATCTTCAGTGAAACTAAAGGTACATCGTTGCTGGGATTATCCACTACCCCACTATAAAGCTATGGCTGGCTGGCTGGTTGGGATTAATAAACACAGATCTGGATTGTGTCACCATGAATCACAACAGAAGGAATGCATCAGCCAAAAAAGCAAATAAAAGGTAATAAAAAGGGAACCAATAGCAGGAAAATAACATGACAAGGATAAGTCAGTACATATCATGCATAACCATCAACATTAATGGTCTCAATTCACCAATCAAAAGAAACAGATTGGCAGAATGAATCACGGACCAAGATCCAACAATATGCTGCATGCAAAATTGCATTTATTTCGAAAAGAGATTCACAATCTGAAAGTCAAAGGATGGAAAACAACACTTCATGGGACAGGAACCTGTAAAAAAAAGTGGGGGTAGCTATTCTATTTGCAGATAGTGGATTTCAAGCCAGACTGATTAAAATAGACAAAGAAAGTCATTACATCCTTGTAAAGGAAATAATCCAAGAAGAGATAACAAACATAAATATATATGTGCCAAATAGCAGCACCCCCAACTGTATAAAATAAATATTAATGGACAGAAAAAAATCAAACACTAATGCAATTGTAATGGGAGACATCAATATCCTCCTGTCACAAATAGATTAACTAGACAGAAATATCAACAATGAAATATCAGAACTGAAACAAACTTTTGAGCAAATAGACTTTGTAGATGTTTACAGAGTATTCTACCCCACAACATCAGAATATACTTCTTCTTGGCTGCACGCAGGACATTCTCCAAAAGAGACCACAAAGTAGCTCATAGGATATGCTTGAAAACATGCAAAGGAAGTGCAATACTCCATTCATATTATCACACCACATTGCAATGAAATTGGAAATCAAAGACAAAAGAAACAACAAAAATTTCATAAACACATAGAAATTTTAAAAATCCTTCTAAACAACCAAGGATTACAGATGAAATTAGAGAAGTTACACAGTTTTTAGAATTGAACAGTGATTCCAGTATACCATACCAGAACTTATGGGATGCAATGAAAGCATTCCTATGAGGAAAATTTATAGTAGTAAATTCTCATATCAGAGAAACAGAGCAAGCTCAAATAAACAACCTAATGTTGAATCTCAGGATCCTAGAAGAAGAGGAAGAAGTTAACCGAAAGCTTGTAAAGGGGAGAAATTATAAAAATGAGAGCAGAAATTATTTTGGTGGACAATAAGAAAACAATACAAAGGATCAATGAATCAAAGGTGGTTTTGACACACCCTTAGCCAACTGTATCAAAAATAGGAAAGAAAAGACTCATCCATGCAATTGGGAATGAAAAAGGTGAAATTACCACAGATTACTGCAGAAATCCAGATCATCAATACCTACTTCAAGAACCTGTATTCTAATATCATGGAAAATACAGAAGAAATGGACAGATTCCTAGATACATACAAATTACCAAAGATGAATCAAGAAGATATAAAAATGCTGAATGAACCAATATCAGTCAATGAAATTGAAGATGCAATTAAAAATATACTGAAAAGGAAAATCCCAGGCCCTGACAGATTCACTACTGAATTTACAAGAAATTTAGAGAAGAATGAATGCTCTTCTCAGACTCTTTTAATGAAATTGGAAGGAAGCAGTACTCCCAAATTCATTCCCAGAAGTAACCACTACCCTGATACCAAATCCAGAGTAGTATCCAACCAAAAGAGAACTACAGGCCACTCTCCCCAGTGGACAGAAAACTCCTCAGTAAGATACAGGCAAACAGAATGCAGTAAATCATAAGTTTGTACACCATGACTAAGTAGGATTGATCCCATGGATGCAGGTATTGTTCAACATACGCAAATCAATAAATGTAATACACCATGTTAACAGAGCCAAGGACAAAAATCATATGATCATCTCAATGCGAAAAAAAAAAAAAAGCATTGATGAACTTCAACACCCATTCATGATAAAATCCCTACAGAAAATTGGAACAGAAGGTCTTTACTTCAATCTGATAAAAATCATCTATGACAAACCAACAGCCAACATCACACTAAATAAGCAAAAACTGAAAACTTTTGTTGTAAAATAAGAAACAAAACAGTGAATTCCTCTGTCACTACTCTTATTCAATATCTTTCTGGAAACATTAGCCAGAGCAATTAGACAAGAGAAAGAAATAAAAGGAATAAGGAGGACTTCCGGGAAGATGGCGACCAGGTGAGCAACAAAGGAGCGATCCTCCTTGATAAACACCACCAGCTCGAGACAGACGTGGTGAGCGTGAATGCCGGGACCTCGGCTGGGAAGATCAAACTGAACGTGTTTCTCTGAGCTGCCGAGGGAGATGCGGTAGGGCGGCCCAAACTGCCATGGCGAGACGCGGGAACGCCCCAGATGCTGGGAGCCAGAGACGCTCCGCGCGGGGAGCGTGCTTGGCTGGGTCCGAGCGCCCTGGGGGTAGAGCTAGCTCGGTCCCTCCCGCCTCCTGAACCGGCACAGCTTTCCGGCGACTCCCGACAGAGATCGGCTTTTTAGCAGCGGCAACGCCCGGCAGTCTCACATTTCGCGTGCATCGGACAGGCTGCGCAGCCTAGACCCTCCGCAGCCTGTGGTCCGTGGCCAGGGCGGCGCGAGGAGCAGAGGAGCGGAACATCCCGTTCCCTCCCCCAGACCCGGAGAGCGCAAGGAAACAAGTGGCTGCGAGGGGCGGATCGCAAGCATAGCACAAAAAACTGGCACCTTGGAACCTTCCTGCCTGCAGGGACTCCGAAAACTGGTGAGCTATCTGCGCTCGCGACCAGATCACCGAGTGGGGGAGGAGATCCATCCCTATACCTGCAGGGAACCCTGGGAGGGTGGGGGAGCGGTCTTACACACCTCACCCAGGTCTCTCTCTAGGGAGTAGCTAACCAACATCTGTACAGCCTTTTAAGCAGAACTCTCAGCAGAAAGCTTAAGGGACATTCCCCCAAAGAAAAGTCATTGGAGCAGCCTCTTCAGCAGACCTTTGCCTGCTGAACTGCCTTGGGAATCTATTACTCAATATTTTGAATCGGATACCCAAAAAAGGGAAGACAGAAGAACAAATCTCAGCAGAAAGCTTAAGGGACATTCTCCCAAAGAGAAGAAATCATTGGAGCAGCCTTTGCAGCAGACCTCCGCCTGCTGAACTGACTGTGGAATTTATAGCTCCACATTTTAAATCTGATACCCAAAAATGGGAAAACAGAGGAACAAAACGCAGTCTCAAAACTCAACCCCACCCAGAACAAGTTTTGAATGTGAAGATACAGGGGAACCAGGAAGCCTCATAACTTCAAGATATGAAATGATTGCATCCGAAATGAAACAACTCCAACAGGCCATGAATGAGCTTAAAGCAGAAATAACCCAGATACCCGCAATGATTTCTCAGATAAAAAACGAGCTGAAAACAATGATGGAAGAAATGTTCCATTCACACAGACAAGAAATAGACAAAAGTCTAGAAGAAAATAGGAAACAAATGGAAACCTTACAAGAGCAATTCAGGAATGAATTACCAATAATGAAACGGGTCCAAAAAGAATGCCAGGATTTGAAAACTAACACTGAAAGCATGAAAAACCTTTTAAATGAAACCGAAGATAGAATTTCAGAACTTGAAGACAGCATGGCAGCTTATGAGCGTGAAAGGAAGAATCTCGTGATATCATCAAAGACACAAGAAAAGTCAATCCAACAGCTGCAAGATGAGGCAAAACGTAACAATATTTGAATTATAGGAGTGTGTGAAAGAGCAGGAGATCTCACAAATGATATAAAAGGAATATTTGATGAAATAATAGCAGAAAATTTCACAAACAAGCTAAAAGATTCTGAAGTTCAGTTAAGCGAAGCATATAGAACACCAATGATCCATAACCCAAAGAAAAACACGCACAGGCATATAATAATCAAGTTCCCAGATATCCAGCAAAAGAACACAATATGAAAAGCTGCCAGAGAAATGAAACAGATCACCTATAAAGGAAAGCCCATCAGAATCACAGCAGATTTCTCAACGGAAACCATGAAAGCGAGAAGAGCTTGGAGCGAGATACTACAGATTCTGAGACAAAACAACTTCCAACCCAGACTGATGTATCCTGCAAAATTATCCCTCAAATTCAATGGAGAAATAAAATATTTC
>PVLD010034650.1:0-12473 GCA_004027595.1 Dinomys branickii | reverse complement strand
AAGGACAGAAAAGGAAAGAACTATTCCAGAGCACTAACTTTTTGACCCTAATTCAGAGGAGTTCCACTTGATATAGTCCTTACTCTTCTTTTCCAATTTAATGATATGACATTTATCAGCCTTAACTATATTAATGCTAACTATGACAATATCAGCTTGAGCCTTTAAAAAGTATTATTGCACAGTCTGTTGAATCTTGGCTGGAGATTGGAATCATGATATAGGCTAAACAAATGCCACCAGAGGAGTTTTAAAACAATTAAAGAGAAAGGATAAAGGTATTGAAATTATCAAGATATGCTATATTCATGTACTGATTCCCAAAAATAAACATTTTTATTGTTTATTGTTATTACAAGCATGTACTAATGCAAGAAAAAGAAAGGAAAGAATAAAAATTAAGCATTTCCTAGTTTTCTCTATTGAAAAGGAAAAACAAATAATGCCTAACCAAGAAACATAAATGAAACCCAAATCACGGTTTTGAAATCATTTTTTAGGATCTGGAGTTCTTTGGAGAAATGGCAAGTCCCACATCCAAAACAGAAAATATTCTAGATATTCTTAAGATACATTGCTGTCTCTGGTATCACTGACAAAGCCAACTTAAGTCATGAGCCAGAATTCAGGGGACAATTTGAAAGCTTTATTGACAAAATACAAGGCAATAACAGTACCAATTAGAACTAATAATGGAAATAGAGAAACACATTTAAAAGAATAAAATCCAGTAGTTTGTAATAATGGTTTAAAAGAGAAAAAGATCAGACACTCATCAGTCACAGTTCAGAGATGCTAGAGAATCAAATTTTGAAGCCTAGTAAATACATGGAAATAATCTAAAGACTCAAGCATTTGTTTTGATTTTCCTATATAAAACATCCTTTAGGGAAAGCAAAAAGTGAATAAAGAAAACTTCTTTGGTGAAAATATTTTAGCTAAAAAATGAATTTCTAATAGAATAGTCTCCTTTTTTGATGCATTATGAAATTATGGACCTAGGAAGTGTTCTTTAGTGATTGCTCATGGTGTACAATGGGAGACAAAAGAAAAATAAAAGTTATTAAGGAAAATTTGCAACATGACCTATGGAATATTTTTTCCTCCACAGTTTAATTCTAAACCTAATCAGTCATCTAGATCTAAAGACCAATTCTCTGTGACTGGGACTCATGGCACAAGTCTGTGATCTCAGGACAGTGGGAGGCAGAGGCAAGGGAATTGCAAGTTTGAGCCAAGGCTTAGAGTTAACCTGTCAGCATGACAGCCACAGGTTCATTCCCAGTACTGCAAATTAATTAGTTAATTAATTAAACATCAATATACTGTTATAACTTAACAGAAGCTGTCAAACAATGACATACAAAAATGACCAGAAAAATCTACACCATTTATCCCCTAATAAATTCATTAGGGGATAAACAAGAAGGAACTGAAGCACTAGGTTAAAAGGGATTTAAGGTTATGATCAACAAACTGTAACCTATAAATATGAGTTGGACTCTGAGGTGAAAAAATAAAAATTATGTTATAATGAGTAATTTTAATAACTGGATATTTGGTGATACCATGTAGTTATCAATATTTTACAGTGAAATGGCCTTGTGATGATGTTTTCAAGAGTTTTTATTCTCTTAGAGACATTCTAACTTGTTATGATATGTGGAATTTTCTCTGAAGTTATCCTGGGCAGGAGGTCAACATAAGCAGGGTGCAGATTAAATGAAGCTATGATCCAAAGGTTATTAAAGCTGAGGGATGCATTCATGGGGTTTCATTACACTAAGCTACACATATAAAATTGCTAATCTTATTGGTTAAAAATGGTAGTATAGTGGCAGTTTCACATGACTCAGCCTACTACTGTGCTATACTTTTGTCTATATTTGGTTATTTATACAACCAATGGCTTTTTAAAAACTAATCCTTAATATGTCAACTAGCTTTATGGATACTTATTGAGTAGACATGTAATCCAACCAGCCAAGGGGGTGACTTCCTAAATTCCTAAAACTGCAAAGGTAGAGACTCCCAGTGATGCCACTGTAGTGCAAAACTCAGTAAAAATCTGTTTCCAGGTTCAGCCAGCCGTTCCTCTTTGCGTGGTCCCATTAGGGTAGAATCTACTTGCTTCAGCAGAAATGGAAGGAAGTCAAGATGGCTATGCATATTGATATCTTCGAAGTGTGTGTTCAGGATAACACATATAGACATACAAGATTGATCAAATAACCCGTCAAGAATTATTCCTTAGCATTAAGTGATATAATACAATATTGGTTTTTGTGTTTTTCTGTTGTTGAGAGGATTAATTGTCTGACCAATTTTGCATGTCTGTATATGGGTTCATATATTTACACTTCAAAGATATCAATGGATAAAGCAATAACCACTGTTGAGATCATGTCACCTTGTCTATAGATCATTTGTGATTGTACTATTTTTTATGCTAATTGGTGTCTGTTAATATGTTTTTGTACTTTTATTTTTTTAAAAATAAAAAAATAAAAAAATTTTTAAAAAAGATGTCTATGCAGACTAAGTGGGGATAAAAAATAACTTTTTCTTTCTAGGTGATAGGTCATTGGGTGAATGTGAAGGTTTGCATTGCCACTTGGTTCATTAAGTGACAACTAACACTGACGGCAAATAGGAATGGACTCTTCTAACATGAAAAGATTGGGCCTTAGAGAGAGTTCATGAATGAAAGGGACCTGGTCACCAAGGGAGAGCATGCAGAGAAAGCTGGGAAGCTACAGCTTGTCCTTGAGTGACCTCCTGAAGACTTAAAGTGGCCCGCACAGGCTTCCTACTGCTGTGTGCCAGCCCCTATAGGAAACTGAACTATTCATAGAATCAGTAGAAGCTGGGTAATTTATCTAACAAGGAGCCTTGAGAATTGACTTCCTGTGGTCCCAAAATTGTAAATATTCCCTCAGTCCCTACATATTTACCTGCCACTTTAGCTTTTCTTCTTTGGGCCAGGGAGATACCTGCATGTGCACCCATGAGGCACCCTTCTGTCCCAAAGAGTCCTTTTCTAAAACAGACGCAACTGCTCTGTTTTCCATCAGCATGGAGGAAACTCAGCCAGTTTGATCAGAGCCTGAAGAATGGTGTCCAAAAGTAAAAAGATAGCACGGTAAGTGATGAGCTCTAGAATGAAAGAGTGGCTAAGTGTTCACAGAATTAGTGAGAGGCAACTCTAGGATTCCATCTGGCCAAATCAGTATCTAGGTCCCAGTCCAGAGCCCGAAGGTCACTTTTGCTCGGCCAGCTCGACCTAGCCCAGCTGTAATGCCACCAGCACTTTCTTATAAACCATGGCACGTAGAGCTATTCTTTGTAGTAACTGGTCCATCTTTTCCAAGTCCCACTTGAGTACTTCAAGCAATGGACGGACTCTGTCCACTGCACTCTGTAGGCAGAAGTGTGAGTTATTACTTTTGCTGGGCCTTGAATTCTTGCAGATTCCTAGTATCTCCAGGCAGAGGGACTTTGGACAGATTCTAGGGATCTGGGTGCATTCAGAGTGGTGTTTTCTTGAGTACAGACTCACCAGGAAATCTAAGACAATACCTGATTCTTCCAGTTTCTGGTGCTTTACCCCCAAATGAAGAGTGGTAAGAATGAGCGGGTAAAAGGGTCAATACTATGTGAAAGAGTCAGAATTGGAACCTTGACTCATCTGAATCCAGCCCTGTTTGCTTTCTACCTTTCCAGCCTCCTGAAAGTTATCCAGGACAGCAGGCTGGGTATGCAACTGGAAACGCAGATGTGTAGGGCTAAGCCTGGAATTAGAATAAGCTGTGAGAATGTAAAGTCAAAAAGCTTCCAAACGCTGCCTTTATGTTGGCTCTGGAGGCATGTCACTGGAAAACCAGAAATGTCATGCAAAATTATGCCAAAGTACCTATTTTTCTTAAGATAAGAGTTGAGAAAGATTTTTTTAAATTCTTTTAAGGACCATGGGACAAAAGTGGCATAAAGAAAACAGAGTGCAAGCCATGAGCTTGGAAATCACCCCAGCTTAGGGAGTGTGAGAAGGGAACAGACACAAAGCTGGTAACAAACTCTAACAGGACCCTCACTGTAAGGATAGGAAAGAACTAGGGCCAACAGCATCCAGGTAACTAAACTCTCAGGAAGTCGCCCCATGCTGCAAATTACACCCAGCCCAGCTCTGGGAAGAGACCTGAACCCCAAAGCTTGTTCCTATGACTGTGCTTTCTCAATTCCCTGAAACCAGTCTGCACTCACTGCATTCGATCACGGCACCCGTCAGCCCCTATTGCTTTCTGCTTCTCATTCTGTGCACATTTCATGTTTGTGTCTTGATGGATTCTTCTATAATTAATTAGCTCAGCAGTCTCTACAATGTGCCAGTCCTTACGGTTTATCAAAGGGTTAGGGAAGCAAGCATGAAAGATCTGCTTCTTGCTTCACAGCATTTGCACTTTGAGGGAGATTTACATAACAAGATGTGTTGGGTAGATACAGATTTTGTGAAGAAAATAAGATAATTCCTAGCTGTGTGACTTTGATGGAGCTCCTCAGTCTTGGCATATTTTTGTTCCCACTTCTGAAGCAGGGCAGCAATTGTATTTTGTGGGGTTCTTCTTAGGATTAATTGGTACAATACTTATGGGGTACTTAGAATGGTTCCAGCAACAGTGTAAAGAGAAGAGTGTTTGCTATTTTGCTTTGAGGATGAGACTGACTTTATAAAGGTGGTCAGGGTGAGGCTGTGAAAAGGTGGTGTGTGTGTGTGTGTGCATGCGTGCGTGCGTGCGTGCGTGCGTGTGTGTGTGTATGTGTATGTGTGCTGGAGATTGAATCCAAGTTTTCACATGCACTAGGCCAGCCCTCTACCACTGATGTATCTCTAACACTTTTTACTTTTTTATTTTCAGACAGGAGCCCACCAACCTAGCCTCAAACTTGCCACCCTCCTGGCTCAGACTCCTGATTGGCCAGAATTACAAATCTATATACCATGTAGTTCTTGGTTTGAAAAAGAACCTTTAGAGCTGAGATATTAATGGTCAGAGTGAGCCTGCAGTAAAATATGTAGGTGGAAAGTGTTCTAGGAAAAGAAAATAGCAGGAACGAAGCTTCTGAAAGGGGTCTGTGTGTGCAGGAGAGAGACCAGCTTGGTTCTAGGATCCCCTGAGAACACAAAAGTTCCTCAAGATGCTCAAATGCCTTGCATAAAATAGCATAACATTCATGCAGAAAAATACAGTCTTCCACTGACTCTCACTCATCTTCAGATTACTTAGAATTCCCAAACAACATAGTGATTATAATATTTAGTGAATGGTGGCCAGAGAAGATCTGTACATGTTCTGTATGGATGCAATTTTCAAGTATTTTAATTTGGTTTTTATTGACATGTATTAACAGTACATATTAATGAGGTACCATGGGACATTCTAACATGTGCAAATAGTGTGCACCAATGGAATCCAGTCTTGTTTTATCTACCCCTCCTCCGCCTACCTTTACTCTTGTAATCACTATTTTACATTCAGATTGATGTTTCTTATCTTCCATATATGAGATATCATATGCAATACTCATTTGTGCTTGGTTTTCTTCAGATGCAATTTCCTAAAAAGGTTTTTCATCTGCACTTGGTTGAACCCATGGATGCAAAACCCAGAGATACTTCTTTGATACCCTACTGCCAAATTAGAAAACATGCACTGTATACCCACTATTTTAGTGGATGTCATTAAACTTTAAGCATGCATACTTGATGCAGAAAGTCTCCCTCACTCTCTCCTCCCCTCTCTCTTTCTTACCAGTAATAGGGATTGAACCCAGGGCCTCATAAACGCTAGACAAGCACTGAAATATTGAGCTATACTCTCCTTCACTAATTTTATTTTTTTAATATTTATGAACATTACCTGTCAATTTTACTTTTTAATTTTTATTAATGCATACTAATTGTACATGTTAATAGCATTCAGAGTGACATTTCCATACATGCCTATAGCATGCATTGATCTTACCCAACCCTCACCCTTTCACTGCCCACACACTCTACTGTCCGTAGTAACTTCCATTTTTCCTGCAGGCCAACTTGTTTTTTATTTTTTATTTTTTGTTACCAGACATCGAACTCAGGTCCTCGCACTTGCCAGGCAGGCACTGTGCCACGGAGCCATCTTCCCGGCCCCTCAACTGGTTTTTTAATCCCCTGCATTGAGGGAAAAACTGTTATCTTCTGTATACAATAGAGAACATGCAGTACTTACCTTTGTGTGTCTGACTTATTTTGCTTAGCATGATTTCCTCCAGTTATATCCATTTTTCTACAGGTAACAGGATATTTGTCTTTCTTTATGGCTGAATAGTATTCTAATTTGCATATATTTTGTTTATCCACTCACCTGCTGATGAGCACTTTGACCGATTCCATACCTCAGCTACTGAAAATAGCGCCACAATAAAAAGGGCCTGGGAATGATCTCTCCTGTATGCTGATTTTCCTTGGATATATATTTGGGATTTTTAGACCTTGATCATATTGTAGTTTTATTTTTAGTTTTTTAGAAAACTCTATAATATTTTCCATAGTGGCTTTACTAATTTCTACCAACAGTGTATGAGTTCTTTTTTTATCCATATCCTCTCCAACAGTTGTTGCTTCATCTTTTTTAATAGTAGCTGTTCTAACAGTGATGGTAACTATAGCTGTGATTTGCATTTCTCCGATGGCTATCGATATTGATCATTCTTGTGTATTTATTGATTGCTTATATTTTAATCCACCTTTTTATTTATACATGTTCATTCATATTGCTGTTTTTAAAACTCAATATTTTATTTTTAATTTCTCTGCCTATATGCCGACTTCTTGACTGACCATTACTTCTTGAATATTGTTTCTTTCTGGGTTCAGTTTGTTTACCCCCAAAGTATCCTTCAGTAGTTCTTTTTGCCAGAGTCAGTGCCCAACCCGTTACTCAATCTCCACTACTGAGTCAGTGGGGATATCCAGAGACGAGTCCTAAAACTAAGTCTGGAAAGTGGAAGTAATGTAAATACTTTGTTGACGGTTCAAGACATTGTCATTAACCCAGATGAGCACAGTGATGTAGTTCCATTAGTCATACAACTTCCCCTCTCAGTACTTCCAGGACCATCACGTATGGAAGCACAGAACCAAACCAGCGCAACTGAATTTATCCTCCTGGGACTTGCGGAAACACCAGAACATGAGACCCTGCTCTTTTCTCTGTTCCTCTGCATGTACGTGGTCACAGCTGCAGGGAACTTGTTGATAATCATGGCCATCAGCTCGGACTCCCACCTCCACACTCCTATGTACTTCTTCCTGGCCAATCTCTCTGTGGTTGACCTCTGCCTGGCTACCAATACTGTTCCTAAGATGCTGGTGAACATCCAGACAAAGAGCAAGTCCATCTCTTATCCTTGCTGCCTGACCCAGATGTACTTTTTCCATTTCTTTGGCATTGTGGACAGTGTCTTAATAGCCGTGATGGCTTACGACCGTTTTGTGGCCATTTGCCACCCCTTACACTACACCACCATCATTAGCCCATGCCTCTGCGGACTGCTGGCTGGTATCCCATGGATGTTTTCCTTTTTCATCTCCCTCACCCATATCCTGTTGATTGCCCGTCTTG
The DNA here is from genome assembly GCA_004027595.1 of Dinomys branickii. Taxonomy (NCBI): domain Eukaryota; kingdom Metazoa; phylum Chordata; class Mammalia; order Rodentia; family Dinomyidae; genus Dinomys; species Dinomys branickii. The sequence continues at coordinate 4,812 of PVLD010034650.1, read as the reverse complement.
TTTTCTGTGGCAACAACGAGCTGCCCCACTACTTCTGTGACCTCACTCCCCTCCTCCGGCTTTCTTGCACAGACACATCTGTGAACAAGATCTTTGTGCTCATTGTGGCTGGGATGGTGATAGCATCGCCCTTCGTCTGCATCCTGGCCTCCTACACTCGCATCATCGTGGCCATCATGAAGGTCCCTTCTGCAGGTGGCAGGAAAAAAGCCTTCTCTACCTGCAGTTCCCACCTTTCCGTGGTAGCTCTCCTCTATGGAACCACCATTGGGGTCTATCTCTGTCCCTCCTCCATCCGCACAGCTGTGAAGGAGAAAGCTTCTGCTGTGATGTACACCGCAGTCACCCCCATGCTAAACCCCTTTATCTACAGCCTGAGGAACAGAGACCTGAAGGAGGCCCTGAGGAAGCTCATCACCAGAAAGGTCACATCATCTTCCTGACCACCAGGACAAAGAGGACTCTCCATACAGTAGAATCTAAAAACCTGGGGTCTTGGGCCAAAGTCTAGGCTTGAAAGAGCAGCCACATGAAATTTTAAACTGCAGACGTCAAAAAGAAACTTCCAATTAGACTTCCGGGAAGATGGCGACCAGGTGAGCGGCAGGGGGAAACTCTCCCAGAGACCGATCTTTTGCACGCGGGTGCCGGGTCTGTGGCTGCGAAATTCCAACTGAACGTGTTGCTCTGCTCTGCCTGAGCATTAACGGGTTGGCTGGATACACCGCGGTGAGAAATGGGTGGGCCCTGAAAGCTCGGCGCCCAAGGCGATTGGCACTGCACGGCCACAGCTCGGCCGAGTCCTGCATAACACCAAGTGCGATCGCGGCGGGACGGACCCTCCCATCTCCCAAACCCTAACGGCTCGCAGGCGGCCGCCACCAGGAATTTTTGGAGGCGGCAGAGCAGAGCAAACTCAGAGAACGGGCTCCTCGGGCAGACTGCGCTAATCCACGCAAGTGAACGGGATCCTACTCAGAGCCCCGACCCCACAGCCGGCGCCATCCTCAGCCGGAGACCGGGTACCGTGGCGGCTGTGGTCGGAGGCTCCTACGAGAATGCTGAGGAGGCAGAGAAGAGCCGCGGAGCACCAGGATCTCCTGCTGGCACGGATCTCGGAACGGGTGAGCCGAGTGAGCACCACAACAGGATTTCTGAGTCAGGAAGAAGCTCGACCCAAGGAGATACATCTGAGGTGCTTTCCTGCCTGCATGATCCCAGGGTGAGTTGATTGGGCGCCCTGACCAGTTTTTTTGACTCGGGGAGAAACTCTACCCAGCGAGGGTCATCCAAGCAGCACTTCTGACTGCACTGTCCCCAGAACGGAAGAGCTGGCTGGGCGCCCCGACGGGATTTTTGAATGGGGGAGGAGCTCCACCCAGGGAAGAACACCTGAACGGCCCCCTGCCTGAAAGGTCCCTGGGGAGGCGAGCTGTTTATGTGACCCAGCCAGGACTCGGGGTAGGGAATAGTGAGGTCCACAAAGCAGCATCTGAGCAGCCTTTTAAGCGGATGTCTCAGCAGAAAGCTTAGGGGACATTCTCCCAAAGAGAAGGAGTCATTGGAGCAGCCTCTGCAGCAGACCTTTCCCTGCTGAACTGCCTGGGGAATTTACAACTCAACATTTTGAATCTAATACCCAAAAATGGGAAAACAGAGGAACAAAACGCAGTCTCAGAACTCAATCCGACCCAGAACAAGTTCTGAATGCGAGGATACAGGGGACCCAGGAAGCCACATACCTGCAAGTTATGAAACGATTGCATCCGAAATGAAACAACTCCAACAGGCCATAAAAGAGCTTAAAGCAGAAATAAGCCACATACCTGCAATGATCTCTCAGACAAAAAACGAACTGAAAACTATAATGGAAGAAATGTTCCGTAGACATAGAGAAGACATAGATAAAAGATTAGAAGAAAATAGGAAACAAATGGAAACGTTACAAGAGCAATTTAGGAATGAATTACGAAGAATGTAACAGGTCCAAAGAGAATGCCACGATTTGAAAGCTTACACTGAAAGCTTGCAAAACCACTTAAATGAAACCGAAGATAGAATTTCAGAACTTGAAGACAGCCTGGCAGCTTATGAGCGAGGAAGGAAGGATCTCATAAAATCATCAAAGACAAAAGAAAAATTAATCCAACAGTTCCAAGATGAGGCAAAACGTAATAATATTCAAGTAATAGGAGTGAGTGAAACAGTAGGAGACCACACAAACGATATAAAGAGAATATTTGCTGAAATAATAGCAGAAAATTCCCCAAATAAGGTAAAAGATACTGAAGTTCAGTTAATCGACGCATATAGAACCCCAACGACCCCAAAGAAAAACACACACAGGCATATAATAGTCAAGATCCCAGATATCCAACAAAAGAACACAATATTAAAAGCTGCTAGAGAAATGAAACAGATCACCTATAAAGGAAAGCCCATCAGAATTACAGCAGACTTCTCAACGGAAACCATGAAGTCAAGAAGAGCTTGGAGCGAGGCATTACAGATTCTGAGACAAAACAACTTCCAACCCAGAATGATGCATCCTGCAAAACTATCCCTCAAATTTAATGGAGAAATAAAATATGTTCACGACAAAGAACAACTGAAGAACTTTATGAGTGCCAAACCAGCATTCCAAACAGCACTAAAAGATATTCTAGACAGAGAAAAAAGAGACCACAATCCCAAGAACAACAATAGAAATAACTCCCTAAACAGAACAAGCAAGTAAACAGTCAGCAAAAGAAGGAAAACAACAAGTAAATAACATGACTAGAATAAGCCAACATATAACCATTAATGTAAATGGCCTCAATTCAAAACTCAAAAGGAAAAGATTGAAAGAGTGGATTAAGGAACACAATCCAATGATATGCCGTATACAGGAAACACATTTTACTCAAAAGGAAATCCATAGGTTGAAAGTTAAAGGTTGGAAAACAATTCTCCATGCAAGAGGGCCCCAGAAAAAAGCAGGGGTAGCTATTATGTTTGCAAACAATGTAAACTTCAAACCAAAAATAATAAAAAGAGATAAAGAAGGCCACTACATACTAGTTAGGGGAGAGCTGCAAGAGGAAGAGGTAACAATCCTAAACATTTATGCACCAAACAATGGAGCACCTAACTTTACAAGTCAAATCTTAACAGACGTAAAAAATCAAATAACTAATAACACTATTGTAATAGGGGACCTAAACACCCCTCTGACGCAAAGAGACAGGTCAACCGCACAGAAACTCAGAAAAGACATAACAGACCTGAACCAAAGGTGTGAACAAATGGACTTAGTAGATGTATACAGAGTGTTCCACCCAACAACATCAGAATACACATTTTTCTCAGCTGCACATGGGTCTTTCGCCAAAACAGACCACATTCTAGCCCATAGAGCTTATCTACCTAAATGCAAAAGAATTGAAGTTATCCCATGCATATTATTGGACCACAGTGCAACGAAATTGGAAATTAATGACAAACAGAACTCCTAAAACCACATAAACACTTGGAAATAAGACAACAACCTCCTGAATAACCAATGCGTCACACAAGAAGTTAAATAAAAAATTAAAAACTACCTACAAATCAATGAAAACGCAAGTACAACCTATCGGAATCTGTGGGGTGCAATGAAAGCAGTCCTCAGAGGGAAATTTATAGCAATGAACTCATATACAAAGAAAATAGAAATAGAGCAAATAAATAACCTAATGATACACCTCAAACTCTTAGAAAAACAGCAACAAGCCAAACCAAGAGCCCAAAGAAGGGAGGAGATTATAAAACTCAGGGCAGAAATTCATGCAATTGAGATGAAGAAAACTCTACAAAAAATTAGTGAATCAAAGAGTTGGTTCTTCGAAAGAATAAATAAAATTGATAAACCCCTAGCCAACCTTATCAAAAAAAGAAGGGAAAGATCTCAAATTCATGCAATAAGGAATGAAAAGGATTAAGTCACTACAGATCCAAAAGAAATACGAAAGATCATTAATACCTACTTTGAAAATCTGTATTCCCATAAGATACAAAATACAGAAGAAATGGACAGATTCCTAGAAAGGTACAAATTGCCAAAATTGAATCAGGAAGATGTAAAAATCCTGAACAACCCAATATCAATTAATGAGATTGGAAACATTATTAAAAACTTACCAACAAAGAAAAGCCCAGGCCCTGATGGATTCACAGCAGAATTCTATAAAACATTTAGAGAAGATCTAATGCCAACACTCCTCAAACTCTTCAACGAAATCGAAAAGGAAGCAACCCTCCCCAACACATTTCTGGAGGCAAGTATTATACTGATACCAAAACCAGAGAGGGACCCAACCAAGAAAGAGCTACAGGCCAATCTCTCTAATGAACATAGATGCAAAGATACTCAACAAAATATTGGCAAACAGATTACAGCCAATCATAAGGAAAATTATACACCACGACCAGGTAGGATTCATTCCAGGAATGCAGGGATGGTTCGATATTCACAAATCAATTAATGTAATACACTATATCAATACAGTCAAAGACAAAAACCACATGATCATCTCAATAGATGCAGAGAAGGCTTTCGATAAAGTCCAACATACATTCATGTTAAAAACCTCAGAAAAAATAGGAATAGATGGCCTCTACCTCAATCTGATCAAAGCCATCTATAACAAACCAACAGCCAACATCATACTAAATGGACACAAACTGAAAACTTTCACTTTAAAGTCAGGAACAAGACAAGGATGTCCATTGTCACCACTCCTATTCAACATAGTTCTGGAAGCACTAGCCAGAGCAATCAGACAAGAGAGA
>PVLD010034649.1:0-12474 GCA_004027595.1 Dinomys branickii | reverse complement strand
CCGGGGGGCTGCGCCGGCTCGGGAGGCGGGAGGGATCGAGGCGTCCCTGCTCTCAGGGCGCTAGGGCCTAGCAAATCCTTCTCTCCGCTTCCGGCGGCGTTTGTGGCCCTCCACGCGGCTCGCCCGACACGCGCGAAACGTGGGATTGCCGGGCGTCTCCGCCGCTAGCAAGCCGAGCTCTGTCGGGAGTCGCCCGGGGGCTGCACCGGCTCGGGAGGCGGGAGGGCCTGAGGCGGCCGCGCTCCCACTGCGCTTGGACCGAGCCAAGCTTCTTCCCCGCGCGGATCGTCCCTGGCTCCCAGCGTCTGGGGCTTTCCCACGTCTCGCTCTGGCAGCCTGGTCCGCCCTACCACATCTCCCCCGGCATCTCAGAGAAATACGCCCAGTTTAAACTTCCCAGCCGAGGTCCCGGCATTCACGCTCGCCAAGTCTGTCTCGAGCTGGTGGTGTTTATTAAGGAGGTTCGCTCCCTTGCTGCTCACCTGATCGCCATCTTCCCCGGATCACCTCGCACCTTTTCTTACTACTGGGAATTAATGCTCTACACTATAGGGAGAGTGTCTTACCTTGGAGAGGTGCACTTCACTGCTTTTTCTAAAGTGTGCCGGTGAGTCTTTCCGACTTCTTCCTGCAGGCACCCAGGGCTGACCTCTGGGTGTTTGGAAGCCCATTTACAACTGCTTTTGGTTTGTTGTTCAAAACTCTAAAACCAGGATGAATTCTAGTTTTGCTAAACATGGAGAGTATTTGTTTTTTCCTTTCTAAGTTTAGATTAATTGGTTTTAAATGATATTTAAGGAGACTAAGTGGAAATGCTTGTTCCTTTATCAAGGTAGTCTTATCTCAAGAAGAATTTTGTCTGAACTAGTGTGTTTAGGGTTAGAGTTGATTTTTGTTTTGCTCTGATCTTATCCTGTTGAAGACTGGTAACAATTTGCAGATTGATAATCAGTTTGTGAATAGTATTGAGCAGCATCATTATATAAGTAATGCAGTTATCTCTTAATTCTTCATGATTATTACTGCCATTGGTCAGCTAATTATATAGAATTATTACTGGTTAGTGTGCCTGAAGTAGAAGTGTTGTTCCCATATAAATTGGAGTCCTTAGGATTAAGAATAACTGGCCCATACAGTTTTTCTTTGGTAAGGAATCCTCGGAGTAATTATTTATTTCTTGTAAGTATTAATGTGGATCATATTTAACAGAGTTGGCTGCAGAAAAGAGAATCCTACTGTATGAATGCTTTCATAACCCGAGTAATTACTGAAAGTTACAGAATTTAGTGTAATAGCCTTAGAAGAAGGTGTAGGTTTAGGGATGTTTTCTGAAGCAAATGTTTCCCTTTACTGTCTGCTGCTGGGAAGACATGGAAAAATAAGCAGAATATAGTGAGGTAGTGGAATTTTACATTTTATCTTAAGTACTTGCATGTGATTGAAGTATTGGAGATGTATTTTTTGGACACATGACCAGTGTCTAATTGGCCAATAGACTTCTCCCTGTCCGTCAGAAATCATGAGACATGTTAATGACAACATGTAGAATTGGTGGGGTATTTACATCAATGGTTCTGTTATGTTTCTAACTGGAGTTTTACCCATGAGGTTGTGGTTTTTCTCATCAGAATTTATCTTCAAGATTGTTAGTGGACATAAGGAAATCAGTAAGGCAGAAGTGTAACTTCTTTCACAGTTATAGAAGATGTTCTGCATAGCAATAAAACGCCACATTTTAGACTGCAGTGTAGTGGCCATGACCTATGTTTAGAATGTCTGAATTATAGAGTGATTTTCCTTTCTGTATCTGTCCTTGATGTAAAACACTCACTTTATAAAATTTTGATTATAAGTGTTAGCTATGAAATACTTAACTGGACAGTCCTGGTAACTCTGTAACATTCTTGAAATAATGGAAAATTCTATTCCTTGCTAGTCACATTGCCAGAGCCAAGGGAAATAAAAACGCTAGGAAAAAATTCCTTGTCTTTGTTGTGCTGTTTCTTTTCTAGTACCACCAGATGTCAGTGTAACCACATGACCAGAGAAATACTGCCGCAGGTAAATAACTTAGGGGCATTTTTTGGTCCATAAAAGAGGTAGTGAAACAAGTTTTGCCTAAACTATGTATGCAAAGGAAAGACCATTTTATTGTAGAGTTGTATAGAAATTTGAAGTGTATAATGGGGTATAGAGCGCACATAGAGCTCAAAAAAGCATAGATCCAGTTAAAAATTCACATGTAATTCAGGTGTACTAACGGGGTGTACAGATGATCTGTGGGACTCTGAGGAGTCACCATTCTACTGCTATAACTAAAGGAGATGGCAGCTTATTGTCCTCCCTGCACCTCTACCCCCTTTTTTGGTTTTTTGAAATAGCCTCTCTGTGTCGTCTGAACTGGCCTTGAACTCACTCTGTAGCCCAGGCTGGCCTCAAATTCACAGCAGTCCCTCCGCCTCAGCTTCCGAAGTACTGGCATTACAGGTGTGCGCCACCCTGCCTGGCTGGCAGCCTGTTATTAAACTGTTCATTAGTGCCTCATTGACTGTGATGTTAGTGTTAGGACTCACCTCACTGTGATTTGAAATTGGCACAGATTATTTATAGTAATACCCTAGAACACATAGGCAAGTTAGGTATTTGTTCAAAAGGGCATTCGTTAGGTGTATCCGTTAGGGCTCACTAGAGGAACAGATTTTACATATATGTATTATATAAAGGATTTACAAGGTAGGTTTACAGTGGCACCTGTGGAGTCAGGGGTAGAAGATCTGGAGAACTGATAGATCCAGTCAGGAGTTGAAGGCTGGAGCTCGCTACAGAGTGCTGTGCAAACCCATGTTGGCAAGCGAGGGGGTCTGTGTGGGAAGCTGGGAGTCTGTGCTAGGAGCCTGGAGGCGGGCGTCTTCTAAGGGTGATGACAAAGACTGGGCCCCCGAAGGGGCTGACGCAAGACCTCCTCCTGCTTTCCCTTTACACCCCGCCCAGGCTGCTAGCCCAGTGGTCCGCGCCGTCCTCACCCAGGAGAGGTTTTCCCTCGTAGGTCGTCAGTCCTCCAGACACACGCAGAACTGTTCTAAACTAACCCGCTAGGCATTTCTTACTCCAGTTGACACCACAGTTAACTATCTCAGTAGGATAATCATATTTTTAAAATGTCTGTCTTTTAAAAATGTATTAATAAATGCTGTATTACAGTCCTCATTGTTTACTCTTCCTAGATTTAGTTCTTACATATATACACATGCACATCCACAGCAACTATATTTTTCCCTGATGAAATCTTGTTTTCGTAAAACCTTCATCTAGTGCTTGTGACTGAATTTAATGTGCTGTATCCAACAACTGAGTTCTAATTTTGGTCAAAAGTTGTATATGCCAAAGTTCTTCCATTTTTTTTGTTTTAGAAAAATTTGTTTCTCAGATGTGTTTTCTTAGATTGATTCATTTTCTTTTATCTTAGCCCTCCTTATTTAGGAAAAGTAAAAAACTTGTTTCTTCCAAAAAATAGTTTCTTAGAAATTATTACAGGAAATCATATTCTTATATCAATTTTGTTTTCTTAAACTTTTACACTTACAGTTACCTGTAGTAGTATAATAGCTGCTTGAAAGGGCGCCGTTCCTACCCTCAGGGTTGAGGGTTTTCTTTTTTGTCTCTGAAGGAGTCCTGAAGACAGTATCTGTTTTGAGTAGCTGCACAGGCAACGTGGTGTGTTTTTAGAAAAGGTGTATTATGGGGTGTATAATGCTCATGTTTATTTTTTAGGAGCATTTCTATCGACAAATTATTAATTTTAATTTTGTGAGTTTTATATTAAACAATCTGTACCTAACAAGAAAATAAAACACCAATAAAACATTAAATTTTAATATGTAGTGAGTGTGTAGAGTGGGCGTCAACATTTTTGTCAACTGTTTGCCTGCTTACAAGATCTCAAAAATAACACCAGAAATAAATTCCTATTTAAACTGCAATGAAAGTACAAAGAAAACTCCACAGAAATAATCTTTCCTTCAATTATTACCTCTAAGGCAGTATTCACACATGGCAGCAGCATGTTCTGTGCACAGGTTTGGCTTACAGGGGCTGGGGATAAGCTCAGCGGAGTAAGCGCCTGCCTGGCAAATGCAAGGTGCTGAGTTTGATTCCTGGCATGCCCCCCCCCCCCCCCCCGCCCCACATATGTACAAGTTTGGCGTACACCGGTGGCGTGTGTGCTCAGCTCTCCTTCCTCGTTTGGCAGCCTGTACTTGTCTCCTCTCTTTCTCTTCTGCCGGGTGTTTCCTGTTCTATTGTACAATATCCGCTTAGCAGGAAAATGAAATGTCAGTAAAACAAAATATCAAATGTGTACTCAGTGTTTAGAATAAACGTCAACATTTTCTACTTAAAATGTTTGGAAGGGTTATCTGGCATATATGTCAGTTGTCATGTATCTGAATGGTGTATAAATTGCTTGACAGTTTGAAACAAAGCTTTCCAAAATGAGTTTATACCAGGCAAACTGTTGGGAGTTTTGTCTTTCATGGCGGCTCTTTGGTGTGAGATCCTAGGCAATTCGGAAGGAAATACTAATACTGGCCTGGGAATACTAATGCTGGCCTGGTTTCCTGTTTCCAGTGTGAGATGCGTATTTTGGAGGTAGTTTAAACTCCAATTCCATTAAGTTGTGAACTTCAGACTGGTGTTATCCACCAGTAGAACTTGGTAATTCCCTGTATCTGCACTATCTGTTATGATAATTACTTGTCACAGATAGCCCTTGAGCATTTGATTGAAGAACTCAAGTTTTAATTTTAATTGATTTAAATTTAAACAGCCACATTTAGCTAGTGACTGCTGTGTTGGGAGGTTTATAGTTCTAGATAAAAACAGAGTGAGTGTAGTTCTTCTTACATCCTTAACTAAACAATAGTGCTGTTTTCTTTGTGAAACTTTTATCTGGTGTTCCAGCGTGTGGTCTTAGATGAGTCCCACACACAGACAGGTGAGGGAGAAAAGAAATACCAGCTTGGTCAGCCAGTTTTGCTTCTTACTGGAATAGTAGTAGTCATAGCTGTATTTCCTTCATTATCCTCTGTCGACTCAGTGATGATTAGGCTTCTACACTATTAGGCATATTTCTTACTATTAAGGACTCCCATTTAATTGAACATATTAAAATAACCAGAGTTAAAGTAAGGTATAGTAAGTGCCATTGTCTTAGTTACTTTTCTCTCATTGCTGAGACAAAATACCCAATGCCCCAAATTAAGGAAGGAGAGGTTTATTTAGCTTAAAGTTTGTGGAAGTGTCCGTAATTTGCTGGCTCTGAGGCAGGTTGGCGTGGCACAGGGGCAGCAGTCTAAGGCAGCAGAAGACAGCAAAGCAACAAGAGCAGAAGGGGAGAGAAGAAGCCTCTTTCCCTCCCACACCATCTCCATGCCTTCCTCTTCCACAGGCTCAGGGTATTTACAAAGTAAGGATCCTTGCTCCCTGCTGAGTTAAACTTCTAAACTTTCCAAGTTAACACAATGTATCAACGTTTACAGCAATAGAGGCACAAATTCTGAGTTAATTAACTAATTAGTTAATTGTGTCTGAATCATTGGACCTCTTCTGCTGTAGATTCATCTACTTTTTTGTCTCATCTCCTCTTTATGTTTCTGTAGATTTGCAAGCATTTAAAATAAATATAAAAATGTGACTTTAATACTATGAGTAAATAGCACAATATTTTGGTTAGATTTCTATTTTGATATGTTTTTGAAAATTGGAGGTATGCTATATACACATTAGAAATATTTTAGATACACAGTGGTTTTGGAATTCCTATTTTGAAATTTTCACCAGAATTTATGGAATTTTTTTTATTTCATGGACAACTTCAGGCATATACAAAAGTGTAGAAAGCATAATACATTTCCAAGTACGGAACACTCAGCTCTGTTATCAGGTCAGTGTTAGTATTCAGCTGTACGCTTTTTCCTTTTCCTACTTCATTATTTTGAAGGAAAATTCCATTCATATCACTTAAATGTGTACACAAAAATAATTGTGTGCATATCTCTACAGCAAAAAGATCCTTTTAAAAACATGTTGTTCTTAAACCTACAAATAACAATTCATTAATATAACCACATGTCCAATTAGTATCAGATTTTTTGCTGGGTGTGGTGGCACAGGCCTGTAATCCACTTGGGAAACTGAGGCAGGAGGATAGTTGTTAGTTTGAGACTAGCCTGGGTTACATAGTGAGTTCAGGGCCAACCTAAACGACACAGTGAGACCCTGTGTGAAACAAAAATTCAAATTTTTTGGATTGTCATCTATGTGTATTTTCAATTTGTTGAAATCAGGATCCAAATAAGGTCCTTGTAATGTAATTAGTTGATATGTCCTTTATGTCTCCTTTAATGTAGTGCTTCATCAGTTTTGTCTCATGTAATGTTTGTTACCTGTTCATATGTTGATTCTGGAACACAGTGGTCAATGGACGAGAGGCCAGTGATTTCTATTTGCCAGTATTGATAATGGTGTTTTAAAAGAATGTGATTTACAAGAGTTGAATCAATTTTCCTTTGTTCTTCAAGTGCTTTCTTGTGCATAGACAGTTATTACTTTTTATAGTGTCATTTTTTTGTATAGACTTTAATTTTTTTTTTTTTTTTGCTAGTAAATGTTGTAGCACATAAGTTGTAATTTCTTGTGGGCAGTAGGTACGTGTACATAGCACATCTCAATTCCTGTTTTAGTCCCCTTTCTCTCCCCTTGCTCCCATCTCTTGATCCCCTTCCCGTATGAGAAACCTCTATCTCCGTACTTTTTATTTTGCTCTTTTTTTTTGGGCTTATTCTGTAAGAGAAACTATGCGGTGATTTAAGTTTGTGCCTCTGATTTCTTTCACTTAACATTATGGTTTCAAGGTGCATCTGTTCTCCTACAAATAACCTAAGGTCTATCTTTCTTTATGGTGGAGTGGTATCCATTGCAAAACCAATCGTTAATGTTTATTTGCACTTGTGTTACCTGAAGATACTAGTTGGGAGTAGAATGATGTTACTGCTAGACAACAATGTAAAGGGACTTTCAGCTGCACGCTTTGAAATGCCTAGGCCTAGGCATTATCACCCAAGAAATTGTTGAAGAGGTGGCCACTGAGGCCCTCTATGGGGGTAATTTGCATAGTAAAGTCACGTTGGGTGCACTCTGGGTCAAAATGGCATCAACTTGTAGGTTTACATGTTACGTACCAAGGATACATAGAAACAATGAAGATATTTTTGGAAAGGGATGGGGTCTTGATGCTCTGGTCACCCACCTGGGTGACTGATGCCTACCTGGTCTTACTGGACTAGGTATTAATTACAGTATAATATCAAGTTACTGTTTATCCTTTAGGGAAGCATGTAGGTCTGACCATTGCATCTTTATCCTGAGGCCTCACCTTCTTCAAATGTGCCTCCAGCCACAACTCTGGTGTCTATTTTTCACTGATTTCCTTGAGTGCCCATTCCCTCTCTGACAGTATATTAATTTCTGTGTAACTTAGCTGCCTATAATAAGGACAGAACCCATATTACCTGATCACCTGTCCTTATGGCCTCATCTCCCAACATGGTTGCACTGGGGATTAAATTTCCAACACAGGAGCTTTGAGGGGTACATTCAGACTATAGCAGCTGCTTTAGTTAGTCTGTTAAATCCAAAATCTGGGCCATCTTGGGGATAGTTTGTATTGACTGTTTTACTGTTACTGTACCGATCATTTGTGAATATAGTGTGTTATACAGACGGGTTCTGTGATCTTCTTCTGAGGAATGCTGATTTTATTTTATGTATTTATTTATGTTTGAGACGGGGTCTTGTGTAGTTTAGGCCATCCTGGACCCATTATGTAGCCCACACTGGCCTCAAACTCGGTGATCCTCTTGCCTTGGCCTCCCATGCATGGGGATTACAGGTGTGCATCACCATGCCTAGCAGGAATGTTGATTCTAAAACAATAGGTCATTTACTTGTATATCACTTGAACTTGTTTAGGAATATTTGATGCTTTTTAGAAGAGATCTGCGCAGAGGTGAAGATGCCTGCCAAGCCCGTCTAACTCGGTGGGACTCAACCCTGAGACTCCGGAGACTCCCCTTGCTCACACCCGTGGAGCTTGTTTCACGCCGCGTTGAGGAGGTCCTCCTCTCACGTGTGGTCCTCACTCCCAGATCTCAGAACATCAACAAGATAAAATGTGATCTCAGCACTCGGCTGGGTCAGAATTCCTAGTGAGTTCTGTTGCCCCTCAGTATTATTTGATCCTGTGATCTCTGTTCCATGCCTAGATCTTTAACAGTTGTTCTCTGGGAAGCTGTCTTGCTCTGCAGATGTGCAGCCTGGTCTCCATCTAGGGCCTTCCCCTTGTGCAGTTGTCTTCTTGGGGCCTTACCCTGGTGATTTTAATCACTTGAACTCAAATCTGTGCCTCTTACGCGCAGTCATCTGCATTTTGCTTAGACTTCAGCTGTGGCTCCTGTGTTTGGAGTGCTCTTCCTCGTGCGCATGCTGGCCCTGCTCCGACTCCAGCTTGCTGAGGAGCCACCGTCAGCCAGAAGCACACTTAGATTTCTTTCATAACTCTGTTTTACCCCTTTTACCTCGGTCCCCACTGTCCACACAGCGTACCCAGTACCCGATATTGCTGGATGTGGTGGCGCACGCCTGCAATCCCAGCACTCAGGAGGCTGAGGCGGGAAGATCATTGTGAGTTTGAGGCCTATAAAGTGAGTTCAAGACCAACCTGAACGCCATAGCAAGACCTTGTCTCAAAAAGACAAAAAATAAAACATAAAAAACTAACACCCAATGTTATGGATGCTTGATGGTTTAAATATTTTCACATAAAATACTTATGCAGTCTATTTTAGATGCTGGATACTTTTAAAATACGCTCTTAGACTTGCTTTTCTCAGGATTGAGAAGCTATGGAAAATAGGAACTTCCGCTTTGTACCATGCTGTTAGGCCCCGGTACGCATCCCCTTCTCCACTTTGGTGAGGGCGGGAGTAGTGCATCTCCTGCGAAGAGAGGCTTTGACAGGAAGTGGAAGTTTTAGATACACTTTTAAACCACTTTTTTTTCACTCATTAACAATTAAATTTGCTTTATTTTGAAATATTTGAGAGCTTGGAATAGATACTATTTTCTGCTGTAGGTTTTATTTTTTTTTCAATAGGAAAAAGCTTTCAAGTAGAGATGCAGAAATCAGCTGTTTTAATAATGTACTTACATTAAAAGTGAAAACAGCTTTCCTTTCTGACTTTTATACAGTATTTAATAATCAAAACAGAACTTTTTACTTTCTTTTATAAAGTCAGCCTGAGTTCCCTTCATTCTGCCTCATACGTTATCCCTGGAGCCTGATGATCTTCAACCCAGGCTCTGGCTGTAGGAGGACTTTTGCCAGAAATCACTGACAGTGGTGCATGAATAAGATATGAAATACATTTTCTTCCTTTTCTATCATGACCCCAGATTAGGTCGATGACAGAAAAATAACTCAAAAAACTGTTCTTTCCTTGATAAAAATGCTTGAATGTTAACTTAGAATAAAGTAATTTCAGACTGTGGTATTACCACAATCATAGATGACATTTCTGAAACTGCCACGATAAGAATTCTTTCCCGTCATGTAAGAGAATTTTTTCCTTATGTATATATGAATACATACTAATTTTACAAAATACTACATTAGTTGTGGGATTTTCATACCTGCATATGATATATTTTGATTATATCCCTCCCCCATTTATGTTTCCCTACAGCTGCCTTTCCAGGCCCTTTCTTCCTCTCCTGCCCTTGGGTCACCGCCCCACACACCTCTCCATTGCATGTTTTAGGGAAAATGTTGGACACTTGTCTCTCTGAGTTGGGCTTATTTTGCTTAACATGATGAGTGCCAGTTCCATAGCTTTTCCTGTGAACAGGGTTTCATTCTTCGTGACCGAACAATTCTCAATTGTGTATATATGGCACATTTTATTTATCCTTTCATCTTTTCATGGGTACCTAGGATGATTCCATATCTTGGCTATTGTGAGTTATGCCACAATAAATAGGGTATGCAAGTATTTCTATAGTATGTTCACTTTTAATTTGTTTGAATACATATGAATTATTATTATTTATTACTGTTACTATTATTGTTTTTGAGAAAGGGTCTCACTGTGTCATTCAGGCTGGTGTTAAAGTCATACATAGTTTAACTCACAGCGATCCTCCTGCCTCAACCTCCTGAGTACATGGTGTGTGCTACCATGTCTGGTGAGAATTATTGATTAAAATACTTTCTAGAATCCTCACGGAAAAGAAAAATCTTAAGCCTGTGTGTGGTAGTGCATGCCTGTAATCCAGTATGTGGAAGCCTAAGGAGGAGCCAGCTTCAAGGCGGGCCGACACAACACTGCAAGATCAGGGACCAGCAGGACTATGTAGTGAGATCCTGTGTTTTAAAAAAGTGGATGAAGGAGAGAAGAAGAATCTTATTTTAAAAATCTTTTTAAATTTATTTTCTAGTCCCAGGCACATGAAGCTAGAACTTCTTATATACATCTCAGCTCTGTTATAGGTATTATTTATAATTTAAAGAAATCATTTAATAATCTCACACTTAAGACACATGTATTTTACTTGCTAATGTTTTATGAGTATGTATATGTATTTACATAGCACTGTACTATTCTGCCTCATATGCAGGGAATATGTTCCCAGATGCCCAGTTGATGCCTGAAGCTGCAGGTGGTTTGATTTATTAGTTTTATTTTTATTTATTTATTTTTTAATTTTATTTTAAAGACAAAAGAATGGAGATATATGAACCAGAAAAGCCATAAACAATACAGAAAATACAAAGTTATACAGAATATAGTAGGGAATTAGTGCTGGATATTGTATTACATAGTTATCTTCACATTAGTTAACACAAAAACATTAAAGGGAATACCAAATTATAGAGAAGATAGTAGGGAATTTGCACTGGATGCTGTATAATATAAAGTTATCTTCACTTCTGTTAATGCAAAAACGATTGAGGAAATACAGAATTATAGAGAACATAGAAGGGAATTAGCTCTGGATGCTGTCCTACATAATGTTACCTTCATGTTTGTTACTCAGGTTACACAGATGATGGCCCTTTTGATCAGCTCGTTTTTTCTCCTCCCTCATCTCCGTTGCCCTACCACTCAATCAGTTATCTTCCCTGTGATAATAACTGTACTCCTGGGTTTATCTATACCCCTGGATTCTCACTTTGGGAAGAGATATAGCTGCCTCAGACTATACTATAACATACATGGGTGTATACAAACTGCCATGGTCAGAGGTGGGAAAGCACATATGCTCACAGTGGACCGCCCGGCTCCACCCTGTCGTTGTGCTATGGCTGGGGGCGGGTCCAGTCCACGAGGTGCCCTGAGTGGGGCCCTCAGTGGAGCAGCCACAGGGCCCACAGTGGAGCAGCCGCGGGGCCCACTGTGGAGCAGCCGCGGGGCCCACTGTGGAGCAGCCGCAGGGCCCACTGGGGGCAGCCACGGGGCCCACCGCAGAGCCCACTGCGGAGCAGCCGCGGGGCCCTCAGCGGAGCAGCCGCGGGGCACGCGCCCCCATCGGGGCGCCCTCTGTGACCCTTTTGGCTCTGTCCTGTTGTCTTGATACCAGAGGCCCTTTCTTCTCCTCCCACCTCTTCCTGATCTCCAGCATTACTGTTCCCTACCCCTTGTAGCTGGGCAATGGGTCTCCAAAGCTGAAGCTGTGAATGCCGAAACGAGGGCGTGGACCAAGGGTGTGCTTGGAGCCGCGACCTCCTCTTGGAGCGGCGACCTCCTTCCTCTCCTTCTCGTCTCCCTCCGACTGCGCCCTGGCAGATCTCCGATCCCCTCCTCCAGAGGAGGTTTTGCTTAGTCTTTCCGAGGGTTTCAGTTCCCATTTCAGATCCTTCTCGAGTTCAGGATATCCACCTCTTTCCTTTCTGTCCTTCACATGTTGCTATATTCCTATGTCTGAGTGGCATTCCTCCAGGAGGTTCTCTCTCTGCTGCCTACCCGGTCGCCATGGGTTCATACAAGGTTCATATATGCAAGCAGTATAGAGACACTCTTGTTGCTCGTATTAGTAGTTTGGGGTGAGTCCTGAAATTGCTGTCAGGAACAGGTGGTGATTGCGCAGGCCGCCGAGGCTCAAGGTGCTCTCAGAGGGCGTTCAGGGTGGGAGCTGAAGCCCAGTAACTCAGTTCATGCTTTCTGCTTGATGTTGGAGTGAGAAGGGCGTGGGGCCGTGTGATCCACCTCCATCTGCAGCTCTCTCTTGCTGTTGTGCTCCAGTTCCCGTTTGTTCCTTGGCTGGATCCCTGGGAGTTGCTGTGGCTCTGATGTGGGTGCCGATGCACCCCACCGCTCCCCACTGGCAGCCGCCCACAGAGTGGAGAGGCAGGAGGCCACA
>PVLD010034648.1:0-12474 GCA_004027595.1 Dinomys branickii | reverse complement strand
TGCACCCAGGACTACCCCGATGGAGACGCTACGTCGGGAGCGCTCAGGTGGGTGGAGATATTGGTTGGTGAATTCCCCATCCGTGTAGATCTGTAGATTGGGGAGAGGAAGAACTGGAAGGCAGACCATGTTAGGGGGGTAACAGGGATAGAGGGAGGACTTGCATAGGAAGAAGTGACGGTGACGTAGGGGAGAGCTGGAGCCGGAAACACGAGGCGGGGCTATAGTCCGACTGCAAGGAAGGGAGCTACGGGAGCTGGTTGGTCCATAGCAGGTGAGGTGAGCCCCACGAGGGAGATAGAGCCGAGGAATTTGAGGAAGTGGGAGCTGGTTTGTACATTGAGTGGTGGAATTGTGATACCAAGGGATGGTCACTACTGTGGCATCCAATAAAGAGGCACAGATCCAGCATTCTGTAAAGTTAAAAGGGTTTTGTGGACAGTTTGTAGTAACATTCAGGTAAAGTTAGCCGGGTGGGGATAGGAGATAGAGGGGAGCTGAGCTGATTTTGGACTTTTTGCAGCTGTGGGGGGGCTGGGGTGTGTATAGTTGGCGATACATATGAACAGGCAGACAGGGGCCTGTGCCATAGGCATCAATGCGAAGGTAGAAGGTAAAGCCCTCCTCCCAAACCTCATCCCAGGGGTTGATGATAATGCGAGTGGGATTGCAGGTCCCGTGTACATAGTCCAGAGGTGGGGGGGTTGTTTTGGATTTCCCATTTACCCTGATAAGGAGTTATTTTCCAGCCATTATAGCCCAAGACGGCTATCCAGGAAGTACAGAATCCCAGTAGGCCAGGGCACACTGGGGTATCTGTTTCCCTGGTGTGGCAGACATATTTGTTATAAGTAGAATAGGCCTGCTCGATGTCCAGGGACCCGCAGGCACCTTGAGCACAAGCATCAATATGGAGAACTACCCGTGACTGACACCCTTTGCGGGGGCAGTCTGTGAAGTTAAGCTGTGTTCCGCTGGCCGTGGCTATGAAACACCAGTGGGTTGATGTGGGTGAGGGGAAAGTGGAGGAGGTGGGGAGCAGACCCAAGGCAAGGAGAATGAGGACTATTATTGCTTGGGAATAGGGGAAAGCTGCCACCGAAGGAGAACATGAGTGGGTGATAAAGTGTGAGCTTCCCGTTTAGTGCTTAGAGGGGGCACGCGCTTGAGGTGTGACAAGTGTACCCATGTCCCACGTTGGCCTATCGAGCAGCTTGGCCGAGGTCGGTGTACTCAGAATCATGGTGTGTGGTCCAGTCCAGTGGGGTCCAGTGGTGGAGGGTAAGGTCTTTGAGGAACACCTGATCACTGGATTGAACCTGCAAAAGGACTGAGTTTTTGTCAGGTTTTGGTGAACATTGGTCTGCATAGGATCAGAGGAGGTTTCGGGTCAGGGAAAGAAGAGGCAAGTAATTAGCAAGAGGGCTTGGAGCAGCAGGAGGAAGCTGGAGGAGAAAAGGCCGTCCATACATGAGTTAAAAGGGGCTGAGGCCAGAGGGTTGGCAAGGGGCAGCACGAAGCTGGGTCGGGGCCATAGGCAGGAGGGATGGCCATGACTGCTGAGTCTCTATTGAGAGCTTAGAGAGATGTACCTTAAGGAGATGATTAGCCTTTTCTACCTTACCTGAAGACTGAGGGTGGTAGGGAATGTGCAGGGCCCAGTGGATGTTGAGGGCCTGTGAAACCTGTTGGGTGATTTTGGAGATGAATCCTGGTCCATTATCTGACTGAATTGAGCAGGGTAGGCCGAAACGGGGAATAATTTCTGTGAGCAGGGTCTGTGTGACAGCATCTCCTGTTTCCTGTGAGGTAGGGAAGGCTTCTATCCATCCTGTGAATGTGTCCAACCAGGTAAGGATGTATTGGAGCTTTTGTGCCTAGGCATGTGAGTAAAGTCAATTTGCCAGTCTTCTCCCAGTAATGTTCCCCTAAACTGGTGTGGGGAAAAAGTGAGGGGAGGTTGGAGAGAGCCTTGTGGGTTTGTTTTGGAACATACTGTGCATCGTGAGGAGATATGCTGTAGTAAGGTAGTTAGGCCAGCATAGAAGAGGATGGGACCTAGGAGTCTTTTTAGCGGTCTCCAGCCTATGTGTAAAGAGTTGTGTAGTTGGCTAAGGAACTATCAGGCATGGTCATCTGGGAGAGAGTACTTCCCGTCCAAGAGGAGCCAGCCCTCTGGGCCAGGGGAAGCACCTTTTTGGGACAGTTGCTTGAGCTGTGTGTCTGAGTAGGTGAAGCTAGTGGGATATAAAGGGGGTGCGGTGACTAAGGCCTGGATGCAAAGAAGGAAACTGAAAGTATGTAGGAATCACGAGTTTTTGACTGAGGAGCCAGTCAATAAGGGGCCTTAACCCTAGTCGGTGTCTGGGCGAAGTAGAGAGCTGGGGGCGGTTGGGAAAACTGGAGGGGTAGTAATGGGACGGTGGTGTTGAGCCACTGTGTGTAAAGGAGGGGTCTGACTGGTTACCTGTGGGTGGGGACGGAAAGAATGGGAGGATGGCTAGGAGCAGTGATGGTGAAAGAGGTTTTGGGAAGGAGAGTGTAATGTGTAATTTGGCGAGTGCATGCCGCCCTAGCAAGGGAGTGGGACACCTAGGCATTATGAGAAAGGAATGGGTAAATAACCTAGAGTCAATCAAGCAAGGTAGGGGGCCTGTGGTGAGAGGGCATTGGGGGAACCCTTGACCCCAACAACCGTGATCTTAGATGGGAATGTTTGACCAGAAAAGCTGGGGAGAATGGACCAGGAGGCCCCTGTATCAATGAGGAAGAAAATTGACTTACCCACCACCTGGACTTTTACCCTGGGCTCCTCAGATGACAGCAGGACCTCGTCTGCCTCGTCGGTGGGGGTTTGGAGTCCCGGACCTCGCCAGTCCTCTCCAGCCAAACCAAGCAGATCCGTCAGGGATGGCTGAGGTCTGGGCTGTTGAGCGGGGGCAGAGGACCTCTCCCATTATAGGAAGAGGCAATCTACCTTCCAGTGTCCAGCTTGTTTACATTGTGGGCAGGGTCCCGGGGGCGGTCAGGGATTAGGCATGATCGTGCCCAATGGCCCTCTTGTCCACATTTGAAGCAAGGCCTCAGAGGCTGCTTGTTGGTTGGGAGCTGAGCAGACTGCTTGGGGGTCTGAAGCTTGAGAGCTGCTGCGAGGAGTTGGCATTGTTGTTTGGTGTGGTCAAGCTTTTTCTTCCTTTTCCACGTCTTTGCGGCCATTAAAGACCTTGAAGGCCAGATTTAAAAGTTCACGGCGGGAGGTTGGGTCCCTCCTCAAGGTGTTTGAGTTTTTTTTTAATGTCAGGTGTTGACTGAGAGATGAAAGAGGTGTTGAGGACCAGTTGGCCCTCTGTCCTGTTCTCCAGGTGTTGGAGGGGTCTGATCTGTGCAGTGTGTCTCGTCTGCATGGGCCTGGGCAGCTAGTTAGAAAGTTTGTCTTACCTCTGGGGTGAGGGTGCAAGAGAGAAGAGTGTAAGGGTCATTCCAAGTAGGTTGGTACATCTGAGTCAGGTATTGGAACTCTTTGATATATGTGGAGGGGTCAGAAGTGAAAGAGCCAAGGCGCTTTTCAAGTTGTGAAAGATTGAAGAGAGACCAAGGTTGATGGACATAGATGAGTCCTTCCGCTCCTGCCACCTGTCTCAGAGGAAAAAGCCCAGATGAGGGCAGGAGAGGAAGGGCAGGTGGAGCAGGCAGTGAGGCAGTTTTGGAGCGGGTGTGAGAGACAGGTGGGGATAGGAGAGGAGAGGGCTCAGAAATGGGGAAAGGAGGGTAGAGGGAAGGAGGTTGGGCTGCTGGCTGAGTTGGCTGGGTTGGGAATGGGCCCACAGCTGGGCCATATGGTGAGGGGTGATCAGGATTGGCCTGGTAAGGGACCAATGGTCACCTAAGGGGTGGGTCATCAAGTGGCTCAGGGAAGGAAGCAATTTGGGGAGGGTCATCAGAGTACTGTCATCGTGAGGTAGGGGATTTAGCCAGGAGAATCTCCTGGGGGGCTACAGAAAAGACAGAGTTGAGGCTTATTACAGAGAGCAAAGAAAACTTGGATATAAGGCAGCTCGGACCATTTATCATTGTGGCAACAGTAATTGTCTAAGTCTCGTAGGATATTAAAGTTAAGAGTACCCTCAGGTGGCCAGATAGACCAATTCTCTAGTTTATACTGTGGCCAGGCAGTTTGGCACAGGAAGAGGAGACATTTGATTTTGAGATCAGAGAGGCCAAGGGGGCCATGGAGAACAGACTTGAGGCAATGGAGCACAGAGACATTGGGAGAGTAGGGGAGCGAGGAGGTGTTGCCCATGATGACTGGGAGAGAGAACAGAGAATGAGGAGAGTGAAGACCACTGTCGACCAAGAGAGGTCCCGAATGGGATGAGAGACCCAAGTCCCCTAAGCAGACATCTGCGGTTGGGGAGGGGGTCACGAGACGGGAAGGAACAGCTCGACGTGTCGACACGATTTCGGGAGAGGGCCGCAGAGGCCAAGGCGTGAAGCTGGGAGAACAAGCCGTCTGCAAGGTGTGACAGAGGGATCTTCAGGGAGAGAAGAGAAGAGGAAGGTTTAAGTCAGGGAGTGAAGAGCAAGGAGGAGGAAGGAGAAGAAGTCAACCAAGTGAAGATCGAAGTAGAAGGTTCTGCGAAGGACCTCGCTGTAAGAGGTCCATAGGGGGAGAGATAGGTGGCCAGTTGTGTCGAAGGGGCTGGAGTGATCCTCAAATTAGTCGGTCACAGAAATGAACAAAGAGGGAGGCAAGGTGGATGGGAGAATAGGGGAAATGGGCATAGGGGCACAAGAGAAAGAGGACTTACGGTTAGCAGTGAGTGATGTGTGGATGCAGAGGTCAGCAATGTGGCAGGTCCAAAGCTCATGGTCCGCTTCAGAGGTGGTCGGCCGTGGACCTGGCAAGGGGTCCCCTGTCGGGGGGTTTCGGCACCAAATGATAGTAATCGAGACCCCACTTGGAACCAGACCAGACCTTCTAACACGAGAGAAGTCTTTATTGGGGGAAAGTTAGAGTAGCAGGCTACCTAGCGGACTAAGGTAGCCCTGAGCTGAGGAAAGCGTGCGCCTTCAAGCTCTTTTTTTCTGGCGGGGGTGGGGTGGGGTAAGGAAATGTCCCTGGGCCAGAACAGGCTGAGCCCTGAGCAGCGGGTGTTCAGGCCAGAAGCCTGAACAGCAGGAGTTGTCCATGTCAGAACAACCCGAACAGGTGAACTGTCAGAGCCAATGAGGGAGGGGATAGTTTTTGTGGCCGACGGGGACTGAAGTGGAACAGGTAAGGGAACGAGAGAAAGATTGAGGGTTAAAGTTTTCCCACGAGGGGCGTGAGGCTGGCTGCCTTGTGATTTATCAGGTAGGTCCCATTTGGCTTAAGTACAGGGAGGATGGGGGAAATTAGGGGGGAATGTGTAGGCATGAGGAGCTTTTGTTTGAGGGGTCGGTCTATGATGGGTTTGAGCCCAAGTCAGTGATGGAGAGAGATGGGGAACTGGGGACAGTTTGGGAAGCAGGAAGCATCTTGGAGGGTCACAATAGGACTGTGAAGGTCAGCCACTGTGGGCTGAGTGGTGTCTCAGACAACTGGATTAACTTGATCTAAGGGGAAAGGGTTGTTAGGAGGTGTGTTGGGAGAGGGGGGAAGGGAGTGGGAGAACAGCCAGGAGGCGTGAGGGCCTGAGAGGCCTTGGAAAGGGGAGAGTAACATGTAGCTTGTTGAGGGTGTCTTGCCCCAAGGAGGGGGCCAGACAGTGGGACATGACCAGGAATGAGTGGGTGAAGAGCTGGCTAATGATAACACAGGGCAGTGAGCCTGTGGAGAGTGGGTGTTGGGGAAGGCCCTCGACTCCCATCACTGTGATCTGAGAGGGAAAGGTTTGTCTTGAGTAACTTGGGAGAATGGACCATGAGGCCCCCCTGTCAACAAGGAAGGAAGTGGACTTACCTGCCACCTGGGTAAGTACCCTGTGCTCCTCAGATGTCAGCAGAACCTCGTTTGCCTCATTGGTGGGGGCATGGAAGCCCAGGCCCCATCAGTTGGCATAGGCAAGGCCCAGGAAGTCCATGAGGAAAGGGAGAGGGCCACTGGGTCTGGAGTGGAGGACCCCTGCCATTGTAGGAAGGGGCAATCCACTTTCCAATGTCCCTTCTGCTTGCACTGGGGACAGGCACCTGGGGGCAGGCGTGGGTTTGGACACTCACGTGCCCGGTGTCCCTCCTGTCCACATTTAAATCATGGCTCTGGAGGCTGTTTGTTGGTTGGGGGCTGAGCGGACTATTTGGGTTTCTGAGGCTTATGAGCTGCCACCAGGAGTGGACACTTTCAGTGGCATTGGGTTGATAGTCCCAGCGGGGGTTGATCCTGGGGACTGCCTATTCCCAGGGAGAGAAGGTCTGCTCTGTGCAGCAGGTCTTGTCTGCATGGGCCTGGGCTACTAGCCAAATGGTCTCATTTTCCTCCGGGGTAAGGGTAGATGAGAGGAGTGTACAGATCATTCCAGGTGAGCTGGTACATCTGTGTGAGGTATTGAAACTTGATGTAGGAGGTCAGAGGTAAAGGAGCCAAGGTGCTTTTCTAATTGGGAAAGGTGGGGTAAGGACCAGGGCTGGTGGACATAGCCAATACTTTTAGCTCCTAATACTTGGTGCAGGGGAAAGCGGCCAGAAGCAGATGGTGGGGCGAAAGTTGGGGGGGGCAGTTGTGGTTTGGATCGGGTATGTGATGACGCGGGGGGAGTAGAGGGGCGCTGTGTCTCAGGGTAGGGACCCGTAGAAAGAGGATGAAGAAGGGGAGGGGGAGAGAAAGAGGAGGGATGGAGTCCTCATAAGGTGGGAGGGTGTTTTGCCTTGGCCTAAGGTGGGGTCAATGGTCAATGGGGAGGGGGATCATGTAGGGGTTCAGGGAAAGACAACTAAGGAGGGTGGTCATCAGGCAACCAGCGGAGCGAGGCAGGGGATTTAGCCAGAAGGATCTGTTGCGGGGAGCATGAGATACACAGTTGGGGGCAGTTGTGAAGAGCAAAGAAAGTTTGAGCATACAGGACTTCGGACAATTTTCCTTTGCGGCGACAGAAATTGTCGAGGTCTTGGAGGATGTTAACACCTAGAGTGCCCTCAGGGGCCAGATGGACCCACTGTCCGGTTTATATTGGGGCCAGGTGGTTTGGCAGAGGAAGGTAAGACGTTTGACTTTGAGATCAGAGAGGCTGGGACGTCCACGGGAGAACTGCCTTGAGGCACTGAAGGACACAAGTGTCACAGGAGCAGGGGAGGTCACAAAGTTTAGGAGGAGGCAAAGGAGGGAGATCATGAGGAGGAAAAGTGAGGTGATCCTGGACTCGGGGAAGTCCCAAGAAGACTTAGGGGACCCACGCCCCCCGAGTAGACATCTCAAGTCAGGAGGGCGGTCTGCAAGAGTAGGGAGGACAATTCGGCCTGTTGACAGGTCTTTGGGACAGAGCTGAGGGGAGTGAGGGGCATGAAGCCCAGGAAACAAGCAGACAATCCACGAGGCCAGGGATCAATCGGGATCTGGGAAGGAAAGAAACAAAGCGAGGGAATGAGGGAAGAGGAGAAGAGGAGAAGAAAGGAATAACAAATGCATTGGTCAAAAGTGAAGTCACAGAAGGTGCCCTGAAGGTACTCACAATGAAGCCAGTCAACGAGGTCCTGAGAGGAATGAATGGGTTTTGGGTCGGGGAGGAAGGATTTGAGAGCTGCACAGGAGAAGTCAATAAAAAGTTACTTGTGAAAGGAGAGGACAGGATTGTAGTGAATGAGGAGAGGGCGGAGGGGGTTTGGCAGAAGATAGTCTAAGGAGGGGGCGTGAGGGGCTGTGGCAGTGACAAGGCATAGGACAAAAGAGACTCACAATTATAGAATGATGATGTGTCTGGATGTGGGCATCAGCAACAGGCCAGATCCAAAGCTTGCAGTCTGCTCAGAGGCGGTTGGCTGTGGACCTGGGGAGGGGGTCCCTGCTTGGGAGGGAGTAGCTGGAGCTTTGGCGCCCCTCCTAGGTTTTGGCACCAAATGATTGGACAATTGACCAGATTTAGGTTGCTGCGACCCACACAAATCAAACCAGACCATCCGACACAAGAAGGAAATTTACTTAGGTGGAGTGGTACGAAGCCAGGCCACCCAGTGGACCAGAGAGGCCATGAACTGTGTAAATTGTGGGGTTTTTAAGGCTTTTCTCTTGAGGGTGTTTACAGGCTGGAATAGTAGCACATCTTGTCCCAGATAAGGACAGGGTTGGCCTTTACAGTCTGGCCAGTTTAGGGAGGTGAAGGAGAACGAAGGGGAGGGGCTACGTTGGGACCGTTTTTTCTCTTGCAAAGGGCAGGGACGCTTCAGAGTGACTGGGTGACTTATCACCTACTAATCTAATGAAATAAAAAAAATAGACTGGTAAAATGTCTATCAAAAATTCTTTCCCTAACTCCAAGTATTTTAGATTGAAATATTCTTGTCAATTGGAAGTATTTTAGTATTTTAGATTTAAATATACTTATCAATTGGAAGTATTTTAATAACTTAGATTTTAGTACTTTAGATTTAAATATTCTTGTCATAATATACCTTATGGAAACTAAAGGTATGATACATTGGCTGTTCTTTCTATGTGCAGTACAACTACTCATAGTTGTACATCTTCATTTTTGTTGTTTTTTTGTTTTGTTTTTTACTTTTAGTAGTACGTGTTTGCAATACATGATTACACTCACTGCAGGGCATTGGTGTATGTGTATAACACACTTCAATGCTCTTTTCCTCCTCCCTCTATGCCCTCTTTTATTTTATTTTTCCAGCATCAGACTCATATATTCATCTTTTAAGAGCTCATAAAGTAAATCATCATATATACAGGTTGAAAAACGAGACTAATAGGCCAAAGAACATATAAAACATGTAAGCTAATCATACTAAGCCAGTCAAGGTAAGCTTTTTGAAACATTGTCAGCACTGGATTATAATACATTTTTTCTTATTGTCTATCTTTTATTTTGTACATTATATACATTGAGTTTTCATATAAAGGCAACCATGTGATGTTTGAGTTTGCATGCCTGAGTTACTTCACTTAATATTATGGTATCAAGGTAGATTTATTTTCCTATAAATGATTCAAGTTTATAGTTTTTTATGGCAGGGTAGTACTCCATTGTGTACAGATACATTTTTAATCCACCTGTTGATGAAGATGTAGATTATTTCCAAGATATAGCTATTATAAATGTCACTGCTGTAAACATAGGTATGCATTTATCCCTGTAATATGATGTTTTTAACTCTTTTGGGAAAATACATAGAAGGATAATAATGGGGTTGAATGGAATTACTACTTCGGTTTTTAAAAGAAATTTCCATAGGGGTGGTATCAGTGTACAGTCTCACCAATAATGGAGAAGAGTTCTTTTCTCCCAGTAGCCTCACTAGCATTTGTTATTGGTTGATTTCTAGATGGTAGCCATTCTCTCTGGATTGAGATGGTATCTCAGCATTGTTTTAATTTACATTTCTCTAATGGCAAGTGATATTAAATATTTTATGTACTTATTGGCCATTTGTTTTTCTTCACCTGAGAAATGACTCTTCATTTTATTTATTTATTTTTATTTTTAAATTTTTTTATTTTAAAAAAAATAAAAGCACAAAAACATATTAACACACAGGCACAAATTAGCATGAAAAATAGTACAATTAAAACTGATCTACAGACAAGGAGACATGGACTCAACAGTGGTTGTTGCTTTACCTATTGATATCTTCGAAGTGTATATATATGAACACAGATACAGACATGCAAAATTGATCAATTAATCCTCTCAACAACAGAAAAACACAAAAAACAAAAAACCAAAGACAAAAAAACCACCAATAGTTGCTGCTTTGCACATTGATATCTTTGAACTGTGTGTTCAGGATAACACATACAGACATACAAGATTGATCAAATAACCCGTCATCAATTATGCCTTAGCATTAAGTGATATGATACAATAGCAGAACCATGTTAGTCCTCTTGCAAACATGTATATACATATATGCATACATACATTTTTGCCTCTTTCTTTTCTCCTTTCCCTCGTCCCATCTGTTCTTTGTTTTTGAACAGATTTCCTTCATGTCTCTTAGTTTATATTCCCACCCTCAGGTTCTTACACCAGTGATACAATACGTTGCCTGCACATGTACCGCTGATTTATTTCACTTATGAGTATGGACTCCAGTTTTGATCACTTTCCTACAAAGTCCCCAAAACTGTCTTTTTTTATAGCTGAATAATATTGCATTATATAAAAATGCCACAGTTTTTTAATCCAATCTTCTGTGGATGGACACTTGGGTTGCTTCCACATTTTAGCTATTACAAATTGCGCTGCTATAAACATGGGTGCACATATATCAGAGTGATATGATGTTTTCAGATCTTCTGGGAAAACATCCAGAAGGGGAATAGCTGGTTTGAATGGAACCTCTAGACCTAGTTTGCTGAGAAATCTCCAAACGGCTCTCCACAGTGGTTGCACCAGTCTGCATTCCCACCAGCAGTGTAATAGAGTTCCTATTTCTCCACAGCCTCGCCAGCATCTGTTATTGGATGACTTTTTCATACTGGTCAGTCTTACTGGGGTGAGATGAAATCTCGATGTTGTTTTTATTTGCATTTCTCGAATGACTAAGGATGTGAAACATTTTCTCATATATTTATTTGCCATTTGTATTTCTTTATCTGAGAAGTGTGTATTCATCTCAGATGCCCATTTCTGGATTGGGTCTTTGAATTTGGACAGGTACATGTTTTTTAATTCTTTGTATGTTCTAGATAGAAGACCTTTGTCTGAGGGACAGCCAGCTAGGATTTTTTCCCAATTTGTGGGTTTTATTTTTACTTTGATGGTGATTTCTTTCGATGTACAAAAACTTTTCAGTAGGATGAGGTCCCAATTATTCTTTGAAGTGTTTCCCTTGCAGTTTCATTTTTGTTCATGAACTCTCTGCCTACTCCTATCTCTTCAGGATTTTTGCCTACATTCTCTTCCAATAGATTTAGAGTTTATGTTTTAATATTGAGGTCTGTGATCCATTTTGACCTGAGTTTGGTGCATGGTGATAGACTGGGGTCTATTTTCAGTTTTCGGCAAGAGGCAAGCCAGTTTTTCCAGCACCATTTATTGAACAGCCCTTCTTTTTTCCAGTGGGTTTGGTTGAACCCTTTATCAAATATTAGGTAGCTGAGTGGGTTTTTCGTTATGGTTCCATCTTCCAGTCTGTTCCATTGACCCTCAGGTCTGTTTTTTAGCCAGTACCAGGTTGATTTTATTACAGTAGCTTTGTAGTATAATTTCAGGTCAGGGATTGTGATTCCGCCTGACTTGTCCTTATTGCCCAGGATTGCTTTTGCTATTCTGGGTCTCTTCTGGTTCCAGATGAATTTGAGGCATATTTTCTCTAGATCTGTGAGGTATGCTAACGGTAGTTTCATGGGAATTGCATTGAATCTGTACAACAGTTTTGGTAGCATGGCCATTTTTACAATGTTAGTTCTTCCTAACGATGAGCAGGGTATGTTTTTCCATTTATTGACATCGTCTTCTTTCTCCTTTTTCAGAGTACTGTAGTTTTCACTGAATGAATCTTTCACATTCTTTGTTAGATTGATTCCTAAGTATTTCAATTTCTTAGTTGCTATTGTAAAGGGTATGGTTTCCTCAAATTCTCTCTCAGTCTGTTTTTTATTCGTGTATAGGAATGCTATTGATTTTTGGGTGTTGACTTTGTATCTGACTATGCCGCTGAATTTGTCAATTAATTCCAGGAGTTTTCTTGTGGAGTTTTTGGGGACCTCCATGTATAGTATCATGTCATCTGCAAATAGTGATAGTTTGACTTCTTCCTTTCCTATCCTTGTTCCTTTTATTTCTCTCTCTTGTCTGATTGCTCTGGCTAGTGCTTCGAGAACTATGTTGAATAGGAGTGGTGACAATGGACATCCTTGTCTTGTTCCTGACTTTAAAGTGAAAGTTTTCAGTTTATGTCCATTTAGTATGATGTTGGCTGTGGGTTTGTTGTAGATGGCTTTGAGCAGATTGAGGTATAGGCCATCTATTCCTATTTTTTCTAAGGTTTTTAACATGAATGTATGTTGGGCTTTATCGAAAGCCTTCTCTGCATCTATTGAGATGATCATGTGGTTTTTGTCTTTGACTGTATTTATATAGTGTATTACATTTATTGATTTGCGAATATTGAACCATCCCTGCATTCCTGGCATGAATCCTACCTGGTCGTGGTGTATAATTTTCCTTATGATTCGCTGTAATCTATTTGCCAGTATTTTGTTGAGTATCTTTGCATCTATGTTCATTAGCGAGATTGGCCTGTAGCTCTCTTTCTTGGTTGGGTCTCTCTCTGGTTTTGGTATCAGTACAATACTTGCCTCCAGAAATGTGTTGGGGAGAGTTGCTTCCT
>PVLD010034647.1:0-12474 GCA_004027595.1 Dinomys branickii | reverse complement strand
CACTCTCTACTCCCCACCTCTGCAGATGGTTTCCTTGCACCTGCGGATCCAAGACTGGCTACTCCTAGAATTGGCCCCATCTCAGCAGGTTTCTGGCCAAAGGCAGAATTTGACTCATTTTCTAGGGTCCTGTTACTATTATCCGTTGCTCTGTACTTTTTGACCCCTGGCCTTGCTTTCACCTCAGTACAAGCTTATTACTAACCTCCTAACTGTTTGTCTTGTTAATGACTCACAGCCTACCTAGACCTCTGGTTTTCTCAAGCTCGTCTAGTCCTGGCATCCCTCCCAGGTTCTGAGGTCCAACTTCACCCATGGTTTCACTGCAACATTGCTTTACTCATTCCATCTGAGGAAACTAAATAGGGTTTGAGCTGGTAATTATGTACCTGCTGCCTCTTCAGTCTCTGTGTGGCAGGTACCAGCATCAAGAAAAAAATGACTCAGTGAACTATCAACTAGTACAAGAGATCTTCCTGTGTTACTGCTAAGGAAAACCACAAGGGCGAGAGAGAAGACACATTCTGGGGCAACACATTTCAGGAAACTTCTGTTCCCACTGGCTTAAGCAGCTATAGAAGGGTATCCTATACAATGGTGTTTTAGAGCCAGTTAAGCATCAATTTTGTATTGAAGAAGAAAGCTGAGAATAAATTGAGACACCCCACACACACATTTAAGATAATGTCTGGCTTGGCCTATACTCAAGTGTTAGCCTCATATGCCTACAAAGAAGAACAAAGAAATAATTTGAAACAATGATAAAAAGTATGAGCATGAAGGCACTAGATCGAAGCAATAACTACTTTCTTAACAAACTTCCATTTCAGAATTTTAAGACTTGGGTCTCTGAGGAAAAGCACTGACCTCTAGGCCTGGTTCAGTCATAACCTACAGAGGGATAAGTCATTGACAAGTACCTTAAATGGCCTACATCTCAGGTTCTTCATCTTAAAAATGGAGCAAATGCTACTTTTACTGCCTCATAATGGGCTTTTTCCCATGTACAACCGAAAGAGATAGTGCGTATGAAACTACTTTGGAAAACTCACTAGTATCGTGTGAAAAAAATTATAAATTCTTTGCAAAAGATGTGTGACCTGAAGGGAAATGAAGGCAAATAAGATGACAAAAGGTAAAGTGAAATCTTGTTTTGGAAGAAAGAGGGGGAGACAAAGAAAGAAAGAGTGAGGGAAAGTGGGAGAGAGAGGGAACGAGAGGGAGAAAGTGGAAGTACAAAATAAGGAAGGAAGGAGGGAAGGGAGAGCAGGGGAAAGAGAGGAGAGAAAGAGAGGGCGTGAGAGAGAGATCCATGGTAATTTTTGTCCTTAGGAGTACCCAACTTCTATATTCTGGGTAGAGCAGCACCTATCATTTTTATTAATACTATGATTTACAAAATCCCTACAAGAAAACTTTCCGAAATTGCTAATATACTCTAGAATAAATCTAGTCAAGAAATTCTCTCAACTCACTCATTTACTTATTATATTTTATTTAGCTTTCATGATAACTCACCCACCATAGTAACTATTAGGAGCTCAGGGAAGAATAAGATAGTTCCTGTCCTCCAGGAGCAGTTGTCTGGTAGAAATTTTTCATGTGATTTACTTTTGTCACAATTTAATTCTCTTCTTCTATATAACCTACATTTAATGTTCTAAAAATTTACCTTTTGGACTTTGTTTAATCACTAAAATTGTTTGGCTGTTCTAAGCTTTGGCTTAGACCAATTGCTTTTTGAGCCTGTTGATATTTTGCACACATACAATTCAAATTGTTTTCCTTAAGAATGGGGTGTGGTGAGACACGCCTGTAATTGTAGCATTCAAGAAGCTGAAGCAGGGGATTGCTGCAAATTTGAGGCCAGCCTGGGCTACACAGTGAGTTTAAGGCCAGCCTGAACTACATAGTGAGACCATATTTCAAAAAACAAACAAAAAGTATTGGGATAAAGTCCAGGTTTATTACATTGGCTATGAAAAACAACTGGTTGACTGTAATTTCTGATAATGTAATTTGTATAGTGTTCAGTTGTTATGATCCCCCAGGTATTCCCCAAATATGAGCAAGATATAGATGCCTAGACAGGCGAAGAATTAAATCTGCTGTAACAGACTTTTCATGTCCTTCAAAATCTGGTGAAAGTTACTGAAGACCTATGATGGTTACTCCAAAAAACCCTCTCCACGTAAATTATCTTTAGAATTATATTTCCACATTCATTTGGTTCATCTTCACATTATGCCAATCTCTTTTTAAAATGAGCCAAATGGGTTCAAGCTCAGCCAAAAATCTAAAACATAAAAAACTAAGGCTGGTGCCTGGGCTAAAAGAGACTTTCTGTAAAAATTCTCACCAAGGCCAGGGAACAAAATGCTTCTCTGAAGACATCTAGGAGGAACAGCTAGTGAAAATTTTGTATTCTCCCCGCTCAGAAAAGGCCTTTCTTTTTACTCTCCAAACCCACTGCACCTCCCACACAGAGAGGCAGGACCAGTGGCAAGTTTCAACAGGAATGCAAATTGCGGGATGTGTACAGGAAGACAGAAATAGACTGTATGAAATGGTAACCAGTGTGATCGCCTGGAAAGAGCTCAACTCAAACCTTTCCACTTTGAGCAAAGCAGCTCTTGTTTATATTTGCCCCTTGCATGGGCCACTAGAACAAGGAGCCCAGCTTTCAATGGTTTACAGCAGCAGAATAACCCCTTGGAGGGCCAAATGTGCCTTCCTCACTAGCTCTCACCCAAGTAAATGGCAGGATTCACACTAAAGGGACAGGAACCTTAGCTGGACTGAACCTGAAGGTTGAAATTTCCCAGTCTTAATAATGACCATGCCTGTTGCAACCCACAGCACTGAGTGGGAATATAAGTTACAGTTTTTTCAGTCTGATTTTCTTCACATTTACAGTGGATCAAGGATCATTTAACTAACACATATTTGGAACAGAGAATTTGAAAGAATTTCACTTTCTGATGATTGGAGGCCTGCTTTTTTTAAAAAATTTACTTATGTTTTGGTTCCAAATCTTGTAAATGAAAGGCTTTTTTTAAAAAAATAGTTGAATCTCTGTTTATCTTTCTTTTATTAGGGTAAAAAATTTTAATTATTGCAACATTTTTAGGATCATGTCTTTGCATCTTCCTCGCGTCAAGAACAAAATTGTGCACATAGTAGGTCCACAAGAGTCTGCTGCGTTTAGGATTGCAATGCATCACTATTTTACTACTTTTGTATCCACACAGCTGATATCCTCTCTTTTTCAAGCATATATAGCCTGAAGTACATCAATTATTAACCTAGTATCTTTAATTTCTTGAAATTGGTTCTTGTTTTGCTCATTATCTCTGTTACTAACAGTTACTGGCTTAGGCACTAATTGGCAACTCAAAGTCAGATGCACATTCTTCTGGTCATTTTTGTGCTGAGGCTACACTTTAGCTATCCAAATTCATCTCAGAGGAGAAAAAGCACAGCAAAGGGACGAGCACAGAGCCAAGAGAAGGGGAAAGGAGGAAAGACAGGGAGGGCCATCCGAACTGCTTGCTGGGCCATGGTTCAGAGAAAACTGCCTTCCTAGACTTGGCTCTCTTTCTAGGCCAGGCCTCTCTGTCAATAACACATTTATTGGCCATCCTGACTTCAGCCTCTGATTTGCCCAATTCAAATATACTTTTTCCAAGAAACAGCTCTCCTAGTCATGGCCCCTGACCATTACAAACAATGCTGTTGAAAGGTCCGAGTGAAAGGAGCCATTTTCTCCAAATGAGTCACCACCACCTGGAAAGTTCTTGGAAAATGTAAGAGGTGCCAAAAGGCTAAGACAAGGAAATTTTGTCCTAATTTCTTTTTGCAAAAGGAAAGAATCATATCTCAGGAAATATAAACCAATAATTAACTTACTGGTGATACACAGAAAAATCTAAAAATGATTACTAGAATATAGTTTTTGTACTCAACAGAAATTATAATCAGTAAACCCAAATAAAGGTTGATATAAGCATGCCCAGCTAATTTCTCTTTTGATAAAATTATTAAACATCTCTGGGTGGGTAAAGCTCACTGAGAAATATATTTTGACTACTGACTGTGCTCTAGGTCAGGGTTGGCAAAACACCTCCCCTTAATTCCACAACAGAAATCATTAAGCCCTCACAACATTCTCTGCCACTGAGTCCCTACACAACCCAACCTCACAGCTTTTCTCAGGAGTCCAATAAATTTTCCAGGCTCAAAACCTGGGGATACAGAAAATACCTAAGACAGCGAAAGAGTTCACAACACAGTATAGGAAGCGTGTTAGGTGTAATACAGAAATGGGGCTTAACCATTCTGCCTCAGTGGTGGGAACTAAGTATTTAGGAACGCTTCACAGAGGAAGTGAAATTTGAAATGGGTTTCAGTAATTCAGTTAGAGTCCTACAGGTAAAGAAGAAGAAATGCCATAAAACTTGAGTTTCATTTTTTGGAAATTAGGCCTTGATTGCACATTTGTTGGAAAATTGAAGAACAGGGGGTTGATATCCATACACTGAGTTATAACTTTAATTGAACAGCTGTACAAAAATAACCAAACTCAATGGAAAGATTGATGTTAGATGACAATCAAGATTTAGAAAGTGTTTCAAATGGGGCCGGAGATATAGCTCAGGGGCACAGGGCCTGCCTGCTAAGTGCACGTTCCTGAGTTAAATTCCCAGTGCCCCCCAAAAAAGTGTTTAAAAAGCATGATTAATGGGCCAAAGTATGATTCTTTAATGTCTCTAAATCTGGAGAGATTATATTTAATATATTTGATGAATATAAGACTTACATTTACATTTTCAAAATTCAATTGTATAAGGTAAAGCAAAGTGGATATTGAAGCCATAGGATTTTAGTTGATCTCAAGTTTAATAAGAATCATTAACCTAAAGGGCTAATAGTGAGGAATAGCATGACATAGTGAAAGGATCTCTGAAATGGAAGTTAGGAAATCCTAGTTCAGTCGTATTTGTTCCATTAAGTAACTATATGACCTTAGTATATCATTTCTCCTCTCTGAACTATACTATCCTCTGAAGAAGTTGGAAATTCATGGTTTAAAACAGTGCTCTTCTGAGCTTTGGATTCTTCTCGGGCTATAGTCCAGGACCAAAAGAAAGGAAAATAAAGGTTCTGTAACCTCTCATCCTCCCTTTACTTTTTTTCAAAAGAAATTCTACTTTTAATCATTTTAAATTATAAAAGGACTCCATTTTAAAAATACAGTATTTTAAGCCATGTAGCTTTAACGTTGCAATCTTAAGAGTTACAAAGATAGGAGCTCTCTGTGCAAATATTAGATTCTCTGTACTTGGCAATAGTCAGCTAATATCTGAATTTTGTTCTATTCTGGATGCATTTTGAGAGGGACATTGACAAAATGGAGTTCATTTAAGGAAAGATGACAAGGACAGGAATGGATACAGGAAATCACACCATATATTTTAGGTAATATGTATAAAGTAGTGGAGTTATGTATACTGGAAAACAGAAGATGGGGTGGGATGGGACCATGATAGACATATTCAAATACTTGAAGTGTTATTCTGTAGAAAAAAATTGGCTTTATTTTGTTTAGCTCTAGAAAACTGAACTAGGATTTCTGGGCAAAAAATTTTCAAAACAGATTTGGATTGAACATAAGGAGGAACTTTTAAATATGTAGTCTTACAAAATAACAATTTTTCAAAAAGGAACAAAAAATGAAGTAAATTTTACAAATTAGAAGAAAAAAGCTATCACTATTCTCACACCACATGCTAGCTTATTCAGAAAATGAGCTTTAAGTCCGGCATGGTGGCATAATCCCACACCACTTAGGGAGCTGAGGCAGGAGGATTGTTGTGAGTTTGAGGCCAGCCTGGGCTACCTAGTGAGTTCAAGGTCAGCCTGAACTATACAGTGAAACCCTGTATAAAACAATGAGCTTTAAAATTTCTGCAATACATAGCTCAACAAGCTGGCACATACAAGATCAGCGTACAAAGGTAATAGTTTTTTCATGCTCCAGCAATAGTCAATTATAAGTGTTATAGAAAATATTGCATTTACAATGGCAAACAAAATTACAAAACACCTAGGAATAAATATAGAAGTAATACATCATATCAGTTTAGCAAAAATTTATACAATCTTTACTGAAGAATCTAAGCAATACTGTAATTTTTAGAATATTTTAAAGAGGTTAACTCTCCCTGAATTAGATACAAAATTCAAAGCAGTCTAAATGAAAACCTCAACAGAACTTTTATGAAAATTGATAGTCTAATTCTAAAGTTCAGGTAGATGAGAAAATGTGTAAAAATAGTAAATAATATTTGGAAAATTATCAAGTGAGACTTACAATACCAGACATCATATAGACTATCACATTTAAAACAGGGTAGGTAGTAGGCCAGGAACAGACATGAATAAATCCATAGAATAGAGATTATGGATGAATAGATATCGAGAAACAGAAGTATGTATAGGAGTTTAGCATTTGATCAGATGACAAGAGTGGAGAAACAATTATCTAATTAATTGGATTCAGACACTACCCATCTATTTGGAAAAACAGATAGGCCCTACCCAGATTATACCAAAGACACAAAAAATGATAACTATTTCAAGAAAACAAAAAATTTCAAATCATCTTTGAGTAAAGAAAAACTTCTCAACAAGACCCAAAATATAGAACCCATGAAAAAGAACACTCAATTGGATTATGCACAAATTTAAAAGTTTTGTGCAAAAAGATGTGGTAGCTTCTTGGAAAATTGCAAAGTGGAGATTGGCAGCAAAATTCAGCTTCTCTGAGATGCAGATTGTAGACATTGGAGAATTAAAATTTAGGGAACTAGATCACTAGGACTAAGGAAGAAACTGACAGGGAAATTAGAAGCTACAGAGAAGTTCGAGAGATGAACCACAATGCAGAGAAAGAATGAAAATATGTGGACTCTTCCAGGCTCCAGCTCATGAGGAGGGGAACCTGGCTTCATGGAAGCACACTACGTGCCCAAGGCTGGGAGCTCCAGAGAGAAACAGCAGTGGAATGAGCCGGTGGAAAGGGCCCCAACAGGAGCCCATGGGGATCGTGAATTGCAAAAGCAGCTCAGAGTTTTGCTCTGAGATTGTGTGATCATATTACTTTTTTTAATATATTTTTTAAATTTTTTAAAGTGTAAAAGGAAAAGAACAACATTAACAAAAAAGAGGAAAGCATTAACAAAGAGACACAAAGTAGCACAATAACAGTATAATCTAAATTGAATTATAGACAAAGCAATAGGAAACCAACAATAGTTGTTGCATTGTATATTGATAACTTCAAAGTGTATGTTCAGGAAAACACGTATAGATATAGGATTGATCAAACAGCCAGTCATCAACTATTCCTTACCATTAAGTGACATAAGACAATAGTAGAACCATGTTAGCCATCCTGCACATACGTACATACATACATACATACATACATACATACATATTTGCCTCTTTCTTCCTTTTCTCCTTTCCCTCATCCCATCTGTTCTTTACTTTTGAACAGATTTCCTTCATGTCTCTTAGTTTATATTCCCACCCTCAGGTTCTTACACCAGTGACACAATATGTTGCTTGCATATGTACCTCTGATTTGTTTCACTTATGAGTATGGTGTCTAATTGTGACCATTTGCCTACAAAGGCCCCAAATCTGTCCCTCTTTATAGCTGAGTAATATTCCATTATATAAAAATGCCAGTTTTTAAATCCAGTCCTCAGTGGATGGACATTTGGGTTGCTTCCACAATTTAGCTACTACAAATTGCGCTGCTATAAACATGGGTGCACATATATCATGGTGATATGGATGTGATCTTAATACTTTTTAAAAGAAAACATATATTTATCTACGTATGTATAAATCAGAGTTTATCAATCTTATTTCTATTAACATTTTGTGCCCCAAAACTCATTTTTCTGGGGAGCTGACCTGATACTTTTAACAGATTTAGCAGCAACCCTTGCTTTTACCCACTAGAAGCCAGTTAGTGTGCTACTCCAGCTGTGACAACTCAGAATTTAGCTGGACATTGTCAAACGCCCCACCAGAGGACATAGGGAACTGCTGTGGTTGAAAACCACAGATATAAATGTATAAAAAAGGGCTAGAAGGATAAACATTAAGTAGTTAACAGTGGTCAGTTCTGGAAATAGAAAGGGAAGAGAGGACTTTGACATATTCTATGTAAAATCACCAAAAGATGGTAACAAACTGATATACTATGTATGTTTTTAAAGGATGATAAATAGCAATGAGCTTCTTGCCTTTGGAGATGCTCATACCTTCTAAAAAATTTTTACTTTTATTAGTACATGCTTGTAGTATGCAATGATTACATTCCTCATGGGGAGTTGGTACATGTACAGAACACATGGGAGTTCAGTTTTTCATCTCCTTCCCCTCCCTTCCCTCACCCTCCTTTCATTTTCTGGTCCCCTTCTCTTTTACAAAATATCTCCCTGTTTCCCATTATGTATCTTTCATTTTGCTCTGTGTTTATATTTAGGGTTTCTCATATAAGAGATACTATTCAATATTCAAGCTCGTGTCATATAAAAGCTTACATGTCTGATTTATTTCACTTAACATTATGGTCATGAGGTGCATCCATTTTCCTACAAGTGACTCAAGTTTGCTTTTCCGTATGGGAGAACAGTACTCCATTGTATATAAATGCCATCTTTTCTTATCCATTCATCTGCTGACAGACATATAGGCCGCTTCTAATATTTAGCTGTTTTGAGTTTGCTGCTATATACATGAATATGCATGTGTCATGATGCCTTTCATTCCTTGGGGAAGAGAGCTAGAACGTCAATAGTTGGGCTAAATGGAACTTCTAATTTTCGTTTTTTGAAGAATTGCCATGTTAATTTCCATAGTGGTTGTACTAGTTCATATTCCCACCAACAACGTAGAAGGCTTTCTCCCCATAACCTCAACCAGTATTTGTTATTATTTGATTTCTTGATGACAGCTATTCTTTCTTGAAGAAGGTGAAGTTGGAGATGTGCAGAGTTTAAAGGATCATTGTCAAGAAGAGTTTGTTTTTGCATGGAAGGTTGAGGCTCAGTGACCCCATAAAATTTGCTCTTTGGCCCAAAGATATTTCCTGCTTCTAAAAGGAAAAATTGTCCATATATTTAAAATATCCAGATTTTAGACTCTTACTTTTATTTCAAGCGCATTTTGAAGTTTGGTTTTTGTTAATTTTAGCAGGTCCCTAAACTATTGTTATAAATCCAATCCTCAGGCCTCTTGGCAATTATCTTTGTGTAAAATGTTAAAAGTAAACAAATCCAAAATACAGCATGCAACTGAGCAAATAATAAAGGTATTTTCCATAAAAGTCTCATTTGTAGCTTTTTGCTTCATTTATAACTGGATTTAAATCATACGTTCATTTCACTTACAGTGCAATTTACAGCTACAATGTTCAATGCTACTTTAAGTTCTGCCCTTACGATAGCTGACTGTCCTTAACTCAGTGAATAACAGCAAATGTAAGCATGACAATGAGTGGATGATACCTAAACCATTCATCTTTATGTAACTTCAGAGTTTAAGGGATTAGCAACGTTTTCACTAAAAATCTATGGGATTGCTTTTATGAATAAGAGCTATACTAGCTAGTTGCAACTGTGGAGTTTATGTGGTTAAGATATCAAAAGTTTCAGCTTGCTCCTCATTTCTGCATCAGAATCCCAGGTTATATGGCAGTGGCTGGGAATTAAGTTAGAATATTAGTTTTGCTGTTGGTAGGGAAAGGTATAAGGACTTGAAAAAATTTGAGGCAGAAGATAAGAGAGCAGAGGGAGGGATATGGAAAAGGCTTGAAAATGAAGTGAAAAGCAATTCATTATGGAAAAATGGTGAAGAATGTACAATTGCTATTTATATAAACATGCTTTTGAATTAAAGCTTGAATGAAAAATAACAATAACAAATAATAAAAACAACAAAGATGAAAGCAAAAGAGCACAAAAACAAAAAAAAACCCTACAGGGTTTTAAAGCAAGACAATAGGAATTATCAATGGTTGTTATATTACATATTGTTATCTTCAACAAAGTTGATCAGATTACCAGATATAAGAACACAAGACTGATCAAACAATTAAAGAGAATGAAAAGAAATAAAAAAACATAAACAGTACAGAGCTTCACTAAACAAGACGGTAGGAAGTCCCCAATGGTTGCAATATTGCATAATGTTGTCTTCAAATCAGTTGTTCAGATTACTAGATATAAGCTGCAAAATTGGTCAAGAAAAAAAATTTAAGCATTAACTCCTCCTTTTAATAAACAGATAGACATCAGCAGTACAATTATCCCAGCTATCCTTGTATATACATATATATTTTTCCCTTCTTTCTTTTTTCTTTCCCTCATTCCAATTGTTCCTTTCCTTTGAGCAATTTCCTTCCTTTTCACAATAGCTATTGTATCTTTTGGGTTTTATTTACTTTTTCAGGTTCTTGCACTAGGAAGACAATATGATGTTTACACATGCCATTCTGATTTATTTCACTTATGAGTATGGTCTCTAGTTGCATCCATTTACCTATAAAGTCTCAAGTTTATCTTTTTGATAGCTGAGTAATACTCCATTGTGTAGAGACTCAACTTTTTTATCCATTTCTCCACTGATGGGCATTTGGGTTGTTTCCAGGATTTAGCTATGACAAATTGTGCTGCTATAAACCTGAGTGCACATATATCACTGTGTTATAATGTTTTCAGTCTTTCTGGAAAAATACCCAGAAGTGGAATAGCTAGGTTAAGCGAGACCTCTAATCCTAGTTTTGTGAGAAATCTCCACTCTGATTTCCACAGCGGTTTCACCAGTCTACACTCCCACCAGCAGTGGAGATGTGTTCCTTTTTCCCACACAGCACCTCCAACATTTGTTATTGGTCGATTTCTTGATGACAGCCATTCTTTCTGGGGTGATATAGAATCTGTTATTTAAATTTGCATTTCTCAACTGACCAGTGATGTTTAACACTTTTTCATATATTTGTCATTTTTATTTCTTCATGTGAGAACCGTGTATTCATCTCTGATGGCCATTTTTGGATTGAGTCTATCAATTTTGGGGGCTTGATTTTCAAAAATTATTTATATGTTCTAAACAGAAGTTCTTCATCTGAGAGACGGTTGGCTAAAATTTTTCCCAATTCCTGGGTTTTCTTTTTACCCTGTTGGTGATTTCCTTTTCAATAAGATGAGATCCCAGTTGCTTATTCTTTGAAGTATTTCTCATGCAGTTTGGTCTTTGTGCATGAATGCTCTGCCTATCCTTATTTCTTCAAGATTTCTACCTACTTTCTGTTTCAATAGATTTAATGTTTCTGTTTTAATATTTAGATCTTTGATTCATTTTGACTTTAGTTGAGTATGTGATGATACACATAGCTCTAGTTTTAGTCTTCAGCATTTGTAAAGCCAGTTTTTCCAGAAACATTTATTAAAGCAGCTACCTTTCTTCCAGTGAACATGTTCAGCCCCTTTGTCAAAGATAAGGTGGTCAAGTGTGCTTATAGTTGTTTCTGCATCTTCTAATCTGTTCCATTGATGCTCAGGTCTGTTGTTTTTGCCCGTACCATGCTAATTTTATCACAGTAGATTTATAGTATAATTTCAAATTAGGGATTTTAATGCCTCCTACCTTTCCTCTTTGGCTAGGATTGCTTTTGCTATTCTAGGTCTCTTCTGGTTCCAGATGAATTTTAGGAATATTTTCTTTAGATCTGTGAGGTATACTAATGGTATTTTAATTGTGATTGCATTGAATCTGTACAACACGTTTGGGAGTATGGCCATTTTCTTAATGTTGGTTCTTCCTATCCATGAACAAGGAATATCTTTCCATTTTCTGAAATCCTCTTTGATCTCTTTTTACAGAGTACTGTGATTTTCATTGTATAGATCTTTTACTTCCTTTGTTAGAAGTATTTCATTTTTTTGGATGCTATTTTGAAAGGTATAGTTTCCCTAATTTCCCTCTCAGTGTGTTTCTTGTTTGTGTACAGGAATGCTATTGATTTTTGAGTGTTGACATTGTATCCACCTACACTACAGAATTTTGTTATTAACTCTATAAGCCTTTTGGTCTAGTTTTTGAGGTCTTCTATGTAGAGTATCATTTCATCTGTGAAGAATGATAATTTCACTTCTTTCTTTGCTATCCTTATTCTATTTATTTCTCTCTCTTGTCTAACTGTTTTGGCTAGTATTTCCATAACTATATTGAACAGGAGTGGTGACAGTGGACATCTCTGTTTTGTTCCTGATTTTAAAGTGAAAACTTTCAGTTTTGTCCATTTAGTATGATGTTGACTATTGGTATGTCACACATGGCTTTAATCAGAGTGAGGTGAACACCATCTATTCCTATTTTCTTTTTTTTTTTTTT
>PVLD010034646.1:0-12476 GCA_004027595.1 Dinomys branickii | reverse complement strand
GCCTGTAGGTGCCCAGGGCTGGTGGCAGGAGATGCGGGGCCCACGGCATCCCCAGACTGTGATCAGGGGCCCCTCCCACTCCTCTCGGAGGCTCAGGGGCCTATCCGTGCATTGGGAGCCCAGAATCTGGGGATCCTGAGGAGCCGCCTGACTGTTGCTCTTGTCTGTCCAATCTCTATTCCTCTAACATCAGCACTTGACCTTTCCGTAGGAATCCATCCTGGTCTCCTCTCCGTCCAAGTGGCTGGGGTGGGACATGTGAACTAGAACTCTGATTGGGTCAAGGATGATCACATGACCAGAACTAGCCAATGAGCATTTGCCCTAGGATTTTTGGCTTGAGGAAGAGCCTGAGTTCCCAGTTGGCTGGGCTGATGGAAGAGTGCGTGCGAGGCAGAGCTGGGTAACATTTCCAAAGAGTTCGAGAGTAAACATTTTAGCTTTTGAAGATCATGGACTTTGCTGCAACTCCTTAACTCTGTAGTCTGAAAGCAGCAATAATATATAAATAAGCAGGAATGGCTGTGTGCCAATAAAGTTTTATTTACAAAACAGATGATGTGTAAGAAACAACAACGAGCGGGGCACAGTGGCGCACGCCTATAATCCCAGCACTTGGGAGACTGAGGCAGGAGGATCACTGCGAGTTCGAGACCAGCCTCAGCTACATAGTGAGTTCAGACCAGCGTGAGCTACAGAGCAAGACCCAGCATGAACTAGAGAGCAAAACCAAAAATAAAAAAATAAAAACAAAACTAAAACAAAAAAAAGCGATGGCTGTCCAGATTTGGACCAGAGTTTGCCTCCCCCGCCCCTAAACACAGAACAAAACAGTCTCAAATCCCAGTTGCGGCACTTGCTGGATCCCATGGTGTAAACTTGCCCTGTGGCCAATTTCAAGCTGCCAACATGAGGTCACTGAACTTCAGTTGCGAAACCCAGGCCCAGTGTCACGTCACACAGGTACAGTAAATGTAAATAACCCCAGAAGGACAGGTGATACCTCAAGGGAGGAAAATGGTTAGGAAGTGATGAGATTTGAGCATTTATTAACTTTTATTAATTTTTTAAATTATAATTTTGTCTTTTTGAGACAGGGTTTTGCTATGCAGTTCAGACTGGTGTTAAACTTACTTTGTAGCCCCGGCTGGCCTCGAACTCTCAGTGATCCTCCTGCCTCAGCCTTTTCAGTAGTAGGACTATAGGTGTTCGCCACTACATCAACTTTATTTTAGTTTTTTGAGACAGACCCTTGCTATGTAGTTTAGGCTGGCCTTGAATTCACTATGTAGCCCAGGCTGACCTTGAACTCCGGGCAATTGTCCTGCCTCAGCCTCCTGAGTGCTGGGATTACAGGCATGCACCACCATATCCAGCTTTCACTCAGTTTTAATATTTTATTTAGTTGTGGGTTTTTTTGTTGTTGCTTTTAAACTTAATTTTTAAGTGTGGTTTCAGTGCTGCTGCTTAAGAGCTGAGTCACAAGCTTGGGAAATCCACATGTGCTCTCAGGAGCTGCCCTCTGCTTTGGTGGTCTGAGGCTTAGAGGGCAGAGGTGGCTGGAAGGGACCTGCGCAGAGGAAAACAGGCACATCAAAGGGGTTTTCTTTCCTCTCCGATCACAAGTGCATCAGAGGCTGCATGACTTGCATAAACCCAGGGTGAAGTTACCCAAACCACTGATCTGTGCCAGGCGCAACCTGTGTCCTTGCCAGGCAGGGTCCCCGCGCCCATGGATCTCCCACCTCTCAGTCTGAGGGCAGTGTTGATGCCTGGCCAGGAGCATAAGTGTGTTTGCTTTGGCCTCTGATTTGCTGAATTACTTGTGGTTTACTGCTTAACCTCTATAGGCCCTCCTCCCCACTGCTGACCCTTAGGGAGAACGAGTCTGTCACCTATGGGGTGGGGATTCTGTGTCCAGTGCTATGCATCAGCCTAACAACCCTCTGAGCTTGGGCTCATATACCCATTTTACAGTTGAAGAAACTGAGGCTCAGCAAAGTCTAGAAGTTCACACGAAGAGATGGAGTTGGGATGTTTCTTCTTCTTCCTCTCCTCCTCTCTCCCTTTCCTCTCCTCCTCCTTCCCCTCCTCCCTCTGTTCCTCCCCTCCCCTTCTCCTCCTCCTCCTTCATCTCCATCTCCAACTCCAACTCCTTCTTCTTCTTCAAAACAGGGTCTTGCTGTGTAGCCCAGGCTGGCCTTGAACTCAATATGTAGCCCAGATTGGACTTTAACTCATGGTGATCCCCTTGCCTCAGCATCCCTAGCCCTGGAATTACAGG
Source organism: Dinomys branickii (assembly GCA_004027595.1). Taxonomy (NCBI): domain Eukaryota; kingdom Metazoa; phylum Chordata; class Mammalia; order Rodentia; family Dinomyidae; genus Dinomys; species Dinomys branickii. The sequence goes on along the minus strand of PVLD010034646.1, from coordinate 10,192 downwards.
CACATGTGTGCCACCACACAGGGCTGATTTGTGACAGAAAATGGTCTCCCCAGCCAGCATGCTTCAGTTTCTTTTTCTTTTTTTGTCTTTTTGGGACAGGGTCTCGCTATGCAGTCAGGCCGGCCTTGAGCTCACTTTGTAGCCCAGGCTGGTCTCAAACTTGCACCAATCCTCCTGCCTCAGCCTCCCGGGTGCTGGGATTACAGATGTTCACCACCATGCCCAGCATACTTCAGTTTCTTAGCTGCCTGGATAATAGTTCCTGTTGCAGTTCTGGTTGCTTCTGTCTCTTAGAAACAGCTGGTCACTGTAATACAGAGCTGGTCACTATGATGCCTATTGTGAGAACCAATCAAAGACAGCCAAGTACTCTACCTCTGTACCCCTGTGCAACCCCTACAAACCTCCCTCCCTGGGCCTTTGAGGCCTGACATTTTTGTAAGGATTGACTCCTTGTCAGTTCCTATCTGACGTTAAATAAATCTGCCTCCAAATCCTGGGTGTCATTTCAGTGTTGCTGTTTGCCGTTGGAGTTTCTTACCCTCCATCTTGGTTTCTCACATTTTCAGGGGTCTTGCTGCCTCTGGAGACCTTCAGGATATTCTTTTTTTTTTTCTTTGTTTTCTTTCTTTATTTATTTTGGCAGTAAGAGGGCTCTAACACAGGATCTTGTGCTTGCCAGGCAGGCGCCTATTCCACTGAGGTATATCCCCAGCCATTTTTCTTTGTTTTAGAGACAGGGTCTTGCTATGTAGTTCAGGCTGGTCTTGAACTTACTATGCAGCCCAGGATGACTTCCCCTCATGGCAATTCTCCTGCCTCAGCCTCCCAAGTGCGAGGATTACAGGTGTGTACCACCACACTTGGCAATTTTTTACTTTAAAACGACTTAGACTTAGTTTTGTTTTGTGAATCTCGTCTCAATAAAATAAATTGTATTGGTTTTAAATTTTTCATTATTATTATTATTATTATTATTATTATTTTGCCTTTTTGAGACAGGGTCTCACTATGCAGTTCAGGCTGGTCTTGAGCTCGCTTTGTCACCCAGGCTGGTCTTGAATTTACAGTGATCCTCCTGACTCAGCCTCCCGAGTGCTGGGATTACAGACTTGTGCCACCATGCCTGTATTTATCTATCTATCTATCTATTTATTTGGCCTTTTTGAGACAGGGTCTCACTGTGCAGTTCAGGCTGGCCTTGAGCTCACTTTGTAGCCCAGGCTGGTCTCCAGCTTGCAACGATCCTCCTGCCTCAGCCTCCCAAGTGCTGTGATTACAGGTGTGCGCCACCACGCTCGGCTCTATTATTTTATTTCTTTCATTTTATTTTGGAGGGGGAGAGAGAAGCAGTATCTCATTGTTTTGCCCGGACTGGCTACAGTTTTGAATATTACAAATGGGGCACACCCCAAGATGTGCTACGTACTTGAACCGGCTTCCCTCGATGAAGGGAATCATTATGTACTGTAAGCATATGCTCATGAAGACCAAACTGAACACACCTGTCCGACCAAACCAGGTTTTTTTTTTGGTACTAGGAATCGAACTCAGGACCTTGTGCTTGCCAGGCAGGCACTTATGCCACTGAGCTATATCCCTGGCCCCAACCCAGGTATTTTTGTTTCTCAGCATAGACAGCAGGTTGGGGGTGTAGCTCAGTGGCAGTGCAGATACCCTGGTGTGCTCCGGGATCATTGCCAGTGTCACGAAAAAGAAAGTAAAGGAAGCAAACTCACCCACAATCCTTTATCCATGGACACCACCACGCGGTGTCTGTGTGCTCACATAGAGATAGGACACTTCTCTGAACGTTTTCATAACATTGTACTTTGTAGGTGCCGATCAATACCGTTCTGCCATTAGAACAGCATTCGGTAGGATCTGCCTTGATGTAGGCAGATGTAGCTACTTGAATGTAGCTTTGTGATCTTTTCTTTGTGTTGCGGGTTCAAAGCCAGGCCTCATGCTTGCTAAGCATGGGTTCTACCTCTGAGCTGCGCCCCTAGCCTGACGGCTTTCTTTATTAAATTACTGTGAGCTGGGCGTGGTGGTGCACACCTGTATTCCAGCCCTTGGGAGGCTGAGGCAGGAGGATTACCGTGAGTTTGAGGCCAATTTGGGCTACAAAGGGAGCGCCTGTCTCAAATAAAAGAATGGGATTATTTATTATGTAGTTCTCTGTGTATTGTTTTTCCAAATGTATACATCTGGGTAATTGTGCCGGACGTCCTATTTGGCCCTCCAAGTCTTTTCTTTCCCTGCCCCAGCCCCCTACCTTTGGTCACCAAAGGCTCCAGCAGACCTCAGGGTATTTACTTCCTGCTTCCCTTCCTGCCAGAGGTTTTAGCACAGCTGGGCCCACCTCCTGAAGACCACACCCTGTGGGACAGCCACAGCTCCCTCTGGACTCCCAGCTGGTAATGTGCTTTCTGTTGCTGTAACAAAGTACCCAACACTGTGGCCGGGGATATAGCTCAGTGGTGTAAGGGCCTGCCTGGCAAGTGCAAGGTCCTGAGTTTGATCACTGCTACCAAAACAAACAAAATACCCAAGATTGAGTAATTTATAAAGAATGAAGGTTTCTCCAGCTCATGATTCTGGAGGCAGAGAGGTCGGGATGGAGAGGCTACAGCAGCAAGGCCTTCTGAGAGATGCTGCACAGAAAGGTGGTGAGCCACCTTGGTACGAGGCCTAGAACAGCAGGGAGTGGGTGCAAGGGCCAGAGGAGGCTTGAGAAGCTGTAAGCAGCAGGGATGTGTGGCTCTTCGCTGACTGAGACAGGGCCAGGGGCTGCTGCGGTCAGGGAAAGGCAGGAGGCTGGGCAGACAGCAAGGGCGCAGGTGCGGACAGTCACAGGCTCCCTGAACCACACCAAATTATGGCAACTCTGGAGCTCAGGTTCATGCGGTGAAACCCATCATGCTGCTCTCGCCCCCTTTGTATTTGGGAAATTTTCAGACTGAAGAGTTGCAAGATAGTTTTCATAAGCTTCTTACGTCTTTCACTTACATTTACAAATTCTTACATTTTTGCTTTGGCCCATGTATGTGTGTGTGTGTGTGTGTGTGTGTGCGTGCATGCGTGTGTGTGTTCATGTCTTTAGTTTCATTGTCATGGCTGCCTTGCTATCTTTTCATGGTCTTTTTTGGGGCAGGGGTAGGGCTCCACTATATTGTTCAGACTGGTCTTAATCTCCCTATGTAGCCAAGGCTGGCCATCCTCCTGTCTCAGCCTCCCAGAGTACTGGTATGGACCCAGCCTCTCTCATGATCATGTTCATTTTGACTCTGAGAAGAGTCAGAAGTCCCCCGCTGCCACAGTACGGCAGATGGGCATACACTGTCCTGCTTTCATGAGCTGCCTGTGTGTTGGATGGCACACCGCAGCAGCAGTCCCTGTATTTTTTTTTTATCACACTCCATAGAAATACTCACAAAAGAGGGAAATTGACAAGAATAATGGGATGGGCTGAGGCAGGAGGATTATTGCCAGTTTGAGGCCAGCCTAGGCTACACAGCGAGTTACAGGCCAGCCTGGGCTACGCAGCCAGTTACAGGCCAACCTGGGCTACGCAGCCAGTTACAGGCCAGCCTGAACTATATAGCAGGACCCCACCTCAAAAAACAAACAAACAAAAAAGCCCATCCAGGCGTGGTGGTGCACACCCGTAATCCCAGCACTTGGGAGGCTGAGGCAGGAGGATTGCTGTAAATTTGAGGCTAGCTGTGGCTACACAATAGAGTTCAAACCTGGCCTGAGCTGTGTAGTGAGATCCTGTCTCAAAAAACAAAACAATACAAAACAAAATACAAACCTCAAAAAATGGCTGGGGATGTAGCTTAGTGGCACAGAGCCTGCTTAGTGAGTGGAAGGTCGTGAATTTGATTCCTGGTGTAAAAAAAAACCCCAACCAAACAAACTTCAACACACACACACACACACACACACACACACACACACACGTGCGTGGACAAGAATGATGGATGTTGGATGTGGTGCTACAGGTCCCATAATCCCAGGCAGGAGGATTGCCCGGAGTTTGAGGCCAGCCTGGGCTACAGGGTGAGACCCTGTCTCAAGAAATGAAAGAAAGAAGCAGAAAGACGGACTGAGAATTCAGATTGAAATTCAGGGGGAGTATTCTGAGGGGAACTAAGGCAATGTGTCCTTTACTATGATATATTTTTAAAAAATTAAACATTCACCATGTGTGTATTTCTGAACCATTTGCAAGTTGCATAAATTATACTACATCTCTAAATACTATGGCAACTTCTCTTTGAATAAGATTCTCTCATGTAAATTGCAGTACCATTGTCCTACTGAGGACATTTAACATCCATATTCTGTATTGTAACAGCTGTATTCTGTACTGTAACGTGAAGTCCAGACTCAACCGGCCACACAGGAGACTGAACACAAGTTGCAGGACCACTGAGCCGCACCCCCAGCACTTTTCATGTTTTATGTTGAGACAAGGTCTCAATGTACTGCTCAGGGTGGCCCTGGACTTGCAGTTCCCCTCCCACGGCCTCCCGGGAGGCTCTGATGACAGGTGTGCTTCTCCCTGCCTGGCCTGAGAGTATCTTTGAATGCTGTTGCTTTTCACTAAAATTAAAATCCACTATCCAGTATCCAGTCAAGAAATATGTACTGTATTCACTCTCTCTCTCTCTCTTCTCCTCATTCCCCCGCCTCTCTCTTCCATCTCTGTCTGTCTGTCTGTCTGTCTGTCTTTCTCTTCTCTTGGTGATGTTTGAAGTATTAAGGGGTTTTACTGGATTTTTTTTTTTTTTTGAGACAGGTCTTGTTATGTAGTTCAGGCTGGTTTTGAACTCACTATGTAGCCCAGGCTGGCCTTGAATTTATGGCAATCCTCCTGCCTCAGCCTCTCCAGTGCTGGGATTACAGGCGTGTGTCACCATGCCCAGCTCTGAAATATTAAATTTATTTAAAACGGATTATTATACAAAGTATAGGAGGCCTAATTCAATCAGTTCTTTTCCTACTTTTTTTCTGTTTAAAGATTACTGTTGCCCAGGGATGCATTTACTATGTTCTGAGTGTCTGATGGCTCTATATGAATTTTAAGATAATTTTCGGTAGTTCTGTGAAGAATGCTGCTGATATTTTGATTGGGATTGCATTAAATCTATGTTATCCGATTGGAAGTAATATAGTTTAACTATATCACTTCTGCCTATCCAAGAACAGATCTTTTTCCATTTTCTTTCTCTCTCTCTCTCTCTCTCTCTTTCTTTTTTTTTTGTTTGGTTGAGATAGGGTCTTATTATGTAGTACAGTCTGGCCTTAAACTCACTGTGTACCCCAAGCTGGCCTCCGACTCACAGTGACCCTCCTGCCTCAGCCTGCTGAGTGCTGGCATTACTGGCATGTACCACCACGCCTGGCCAAGCCTTTCTACCTTCTGCTGTCCTCTTCGATCTCCTTTTTCAGAGTACTGTAGTTTTGCTATAGAGTTCTTTTACTTCCTTGATTACGTTAATGCCAAGGCTTTTCATTTTTTTTCTCTTTCCTTGTGGTGCTGGGCTACTTCGTTTTTCTTGATGCTGCTGTGAGTGGCATTGCTTCTATCCTTCCTTCCTCGGTGATTTCATTACTGAGGGATGGGGCGTACACGGCGTACCAGATCTCCTGGAAAAATGAGATCATTACACACTGCAAACACACTCATAAATGTAAAAATTGAGAAAAAGATTATTTTTAAGCTTTTTATGTTGAATCCACTTCAAAGTTACAAAAAATTGACCCAGCCAACCTACACAGTCTTCACGTATTTCATCTACAGTCACCAATTACTCACATTTTGCTTTATCATTTATTTTATCGTTCATTTGCCTACAAATACATATTCATATTTTGGAGCCACTTGAAAATAAGTCATCTCTATTTTTTGTTTTTTTTCTTTTTTGAGACAGGGACTCACTGTGTACTTCAGGCTGGCCTTGAACTCACTCGTAGCCCAGCTGGCCTGGAACTAAGGCGATCCTCCTGCCTCAACTTTCCAACTGCTGGAATTACAGGTATGCACCCTCATGCCTCACTAAATCACCTCTCTTATCTCTAAATGCTAAAGGTGCATTTTCTGCATTTCAATAATTTTGTGGAAAGGTAGATTTCTTAGTACCAGACATAATGGTAGTTGGTTAGGTTACCTCTGCCAACTCAGAGTTAATACTGATGTTTTCAAAATATTGAAATGTATCAGCCTTTTGGTAAAACTGAAGTTATCCATAAAACATGGTTTACAAAACTTAAAGGTAGAGTATACCATGGTTCTTTGGTTTACTTTTCAGTGCTCATTTATCTACATGATGTCAAAATTGGTTACATCCCTTCTGGTAGACTCAGGCTTTAGGCCTCACCGAGTTACTGTTTACGATGCTAACAGTATACATACATCTCCTCACACTCCTCAGCTCCCACAGAGGATTCCAACACCAGCTCAGCGATTTTGTAATTACGGAGGTGCCTACTCACTTTTCTTAAGACACAGTATAGAACTTTGTGAAAGTATATTCTATTCCTTAAAAAAAAAAACAACTAGAAGCAATGGCAGTTTTATAAAAACAATTCAGAGTAAAACCTGGAGTGCTTTATCTAGCCAGAACTTATTAAGCAAGTTTTCAGAGTGATCATTGATTCTGACTTACTATGTAGTACAGTAGATCATGTTTTTTTAATGGAACTAGACTGAGGAAGTAGATGCTACAGAAATGTTTATCACTGATACAGCTGGGGATATAGCTCAGTGGAATAAGTGCCTGCCTAGCAAGTGCAGGGTCCTGAGTTTGATCCCCAGTACCACCAAAAAAAAAAAATTCTGTTATTTCTTTGGGGCTGGGGATATAGCTCAGTGGAATAAACACCTGCCTAGCAAGCGCAGGGTCCTGAGTTTGATCCCCAGTACCGCCAAAAAAATAAAAAAAATATATACACCTTCTTATCACTGATACAAACATAATGTGTTTTTAGAAGAAATATTAAAGACAGCTCAATGAATATGCCAAACTTACTAGGTCTGTATTTTGGCTTAATAAAAAATGTCTTTAAATTTAAATGCAATTCCCATATAGCAATAACATTCTAATCTCTGAATTATATTATTACTTGCATTATGGTGTCCAAGAACCATTACATTCTCTAGAAGATAACCCTTATTATGCCTTAAAAAAGTGCATGTATTAAGTATTGGTTTTGATGTAAATCTCATAATTTAAAATTTAACATTTAAGTAGATTACCATTTTCAATATCACCTATATATGATATATTGATCCAATATAGAAAGTTAGGTCAATGTTAGAAATGAAGATTCACAGTTCACCTTTTCAGGCTTGTATTAAGCATTTCACATGTATGCCCTTAGCTTTTTTTTTTTTTCTTCTTAATGCCTTTAGCTTTACAGGTGAATTCAAACCTAAACAGTCTTCCTAGAGCATTCTGTTAGGCAGTTTTACCATGTTGGAGAGCATCACACTCATCTAGTTGTGATGTTCTGCAGCTTCATAACTTAAATCCACTATAACACCATGGAATCCATAGTTGAGAGTGCGGAGAAAGGCTTCAGAGAAATGTTTTTTGTTGCTAAAATAATACTATTTATGTAAAGAACCCAAAACCAAAAACTTATTAAAGGCTGGTCTAAATACAACTAGCTATTAAAAGTGAATTTTTCATACCTAAGTTTCATAATCATATGTAGATGTGTTACATGTTGACATTTAGCTTTGAGCAGGAAAAGACAAATCATTACTGTAAGCTAATAAATTTAGATGGCAAGAACATACAGAATATTTTTATGAATACAATTACTTTGTATTATTCTGATTGCAATAGTACTATGTTGATAATGTTGGCAATTTTCAGAAACAACAGATCATCTGCTCTATACTACTTTTTCTTTAGGTATAATATTCAAGTTCAGAATGATTCTGCTTGCAAGCTGAGGGTCTCAAATTAGTTCACATATGGATCAAACTTTTGGTCCTGTTATACCTTTAGATGAGCTAGAGCATGGGGCTGTGTACAGCAAAATGTGCCATTAAAGAACCACTACTTCAGGGCTACTTTAAAAATTCAGTTTATTAGAGAGGATGTTGTTTTCTAAGCTGCCAATTTAATGAAATCGTGAACATATGTATCGGAGCTTGGATAACTCCTTTCCTTAGGGTGTTGCATCTTATATGTAGTAAATGCCTTCAAAGATGAGATTACTAGGTGGGTTATTTTTTTTTCCCTTTTGCTATTCTAAGTCCAGATGATTTATTTTGAAGATATTATTTCAGAACTTCAGTTGTAGAAAACAATTATACAAGTTTCTCTATAGAGAGAAAAACGTACGAATTCACCAATTAAGGAACCATGGCAGGGGTTGTCGGAAGGCGAGTACGCTTCAGTTGCTGTGCAGGACGCCCAGAAACGATCCGCTTCAGCTTGTGAACATTTGGCTTGGGACACTTGTTTGGTGAATATTCAGTTAAACACTTGGATACAAGCTCTTGCCAGAAGGTCAGATCGCTGCCATTTATCTCGGAATGTTTCTGAAGACATTCTACTCCTTCTGTTAGCTCTGCGCACTTCTGTGCCTGGACCTCCATTGCCATAACAGGTAAGGCCAGCGGGGAAGGCTTTGCTTTAGAAAACATGATCCTTCAGTGACATGCCTTAAGCTGAGCTTCTAGTCTTTCAAAATTTAGGCTGTTTTTCCTTTCAAATGGCAAGTTCTCTTGAATGAGTGAGTAATAGAGTTGTAGAAACCAAAAGGCAGTGGTAGCTTTGACTTTCCAACACACCTTCTACAGCACAATCTTTTCCATCTCGTTCACTCTGAAACGGTGAACCTATACTGACTTATTCGGGTCAAGTCAGTTGCCAGTGGGACATTCCCTTCCTCTTCTACTGATTTTACAGCCAAGTAAAAGAGGCTCAGTCCAACACACTCAAGGTGCTTGGGCTGTACCTTCATTTTAGACAGGAATCTGTCCAGTAAATTCACAGCTAGAGAAGCTGTTTCCTTATCAAAGCCAAAGAACTGAGTAAGACTAAGAAGATCTTTAACTTCCAAGTCCCTTAGTCTTGCAGTCATTCTGAGGCCACTAGCATGTGCAGATTAAGTTAGTCTCAAGCCGCAGACCTTTGGCTGACATCTGGCCTTCTGTTCCAACAGGGTGTTTAGCTGGGGTAGCGGTTTCTGGGAGTCAGCTGTTGTCAGTACTTCTATCATCTTGGCAGAGACTGCGGCCCCTCGGCGGGTCACCCTCTTCGGGCCTGCTCTCACCTCGCCGCACAATATCCGATACAACAGGCGTAGGAGGCAGGGCACTCACGGGCAGGAGGGGAGAGGCCCGGGGAGGGAGAGCTGTCCGAGTGGAGGTCTCTGCAGCGCTTCCGAGACTACACTGCCCTCCTGCCGCTGGGACCGAAGCGAAGGGCCTGCCCCTGACCTCTGGACAAATACAGTATATTGGGGGGCAAAAGGTGCATTTTCTCTTATATGACCACAGTTCAAGTAATAAAATCAGGAAATTTAGTATTGATACTCTATTGTCCATATTCAAATCTTTTCATATTGTTAATCAAATCTTTTTTTTTTTTTTAGAGACAGGGTCTCGCTATGTAGTGCCGACTGGCCTTGAACTCTTGAATTCACTAGGTAGCCCAGGCTGGCCTCAAACTCACAGCGAACCTACTGTCTCATCCTCCTGAGTGCTGGACTACAGGTCTGCATCATCCTGCCCAGCTCCAAGATACCCTCTATAGCCTTTTTTCAGTACAAAGGATGGAACCCAGGGTCTTCGCACTGAGCTACATCCCAAACGTTGTTTTGTTTAAAATTTTCATTTTGACACAGGTTCTTGCTAAATCACTAAATTCCCAGGCTTTGCTCCAACTCCCATGCTTCCGGCCTCAGGCTCCCGGAATGCTGGGATTACAGGCATGCGCCACTACATCCAGCTCCTTTTGTAGCTTTTCTGAGGCGAAAAGAGAAAAAAATAGGTCCCCATCGACAGATTGCATCTAGTTCTTTCATCTCTTATTGTGTTTTTCTCTGTTTTTTTTTTTGGCAGTACTGGGGATTGAACTCAGGGCCCTGCGCCTGCTAGGCAGGCGCTTATATTCCACTGAGCAATACCCCTAAGCCCTAACAGTTTTTTTTTTTTTTTTTT
>PVLD010034645.1:0-12477 GCA_004027595.1 Dinomys branickii | reverse complement strand
AAAAAACGAACTGATCAAAAGGGCCATCATCTGTGTAACCTGAGTAACAAAGATGAAGGTAACATTATGTAGGACAGCATCCAGAGCTAATTCCCTTCTATGTTCTCTATAATTCTGTATTTCCTCAGTCGTTTTTGTACTAGCAGAAATGAAGATAACTTTATATTATACAGCATCCAGTGCAAATTTCCTACTATCTAATCTATAATTTGGTATTTTCTTTAATGTTTTTGTGTTAACTAATGTGAAGATAACTATGTAATACAACATCCAGTTCTAATTCCCTACAAAAAAAAAAAACAACTTTAATGTAAATGGCCTCAATTCACAAGTCAAAAGGAAAAGATTGGAAGAGTGGATTAAAGACCACAATCCAACGATATGCTGTATACAGGAAACATATTTTACTCAAAAAAAAATCCACAGGTTGCAAGTTAAAGGTTGAAAAACAATTCTCCATGCAACAGGTCCTCAGAATAAAGCAGGGGTAGCTACTATGTTTGCAGACAAGGTAAACTTCAAACAAAAACAATCAAAAGAGATAAAGAAGGCCATTACATACTAGTTAGGGGAAAGCCGCAAGAGGAAGAGGTAATGATCCCAAACATTTATGCACCAAACAATGGAGCACCTAACTGTACAAGTCAAATCTTAACAGACGTGAAAAATCAAATCACTAATAACACTATCGTAATAGGGGACCTAAACACCCCTCTGACGCAAGAAGACAGGTCAACTGGACAGAAACTCAGCAAAAAAAATAACAGACCTGAACCAAAAGTGTGAACAAATGTACTTAGTAGATGTATACAGAGTATTCCAGCCCACAAAATCAGAATACACATTCTTCTCAGCCGCACATGGGTCTTTCTCTAAAATAGACCACATTCTAGCCGATAGAGCATATCTACCTAAATGCAAAAGAATTGAAATTATCCCATGCATATTATCAGACCACAGTGCAATGAAATTGGAAATTAATGACAAAGAGACTCCAAAAACCACATAAACACTTGGAAATTAGACAACAACCTCCTGAATAACCAATGGGTCACACAAGAAGTTAAAGAAGAAATTAAAAAATACCTAAAAATAAATGAAAATGCAAGTACAACCTACCAGAACTTGTGGGATGCAATGAAAGCAGTCCTCAGAGGGAAATTTATAGCAATGAACTCATATACAAAGAAAACAGAAAGAGAGCAAATAAATAGCCTAATGCTACACTTCAAACTCTTAGAAAAAGAGCAACAAGCCAAACCAAAAGCCCAAAGAAGGGAGGAGATTATAAAACTCAGGGCAGAAATTAATGCAATCAAGATGAAGAAAACTCTACAAAAAAGTAGTGAATCAAAGAGTTGGTTCTTCAAAAGAATAAATAAAATTGATAAACCCCTAGCCAACCTTATCAAAAAAGAAGGGAAAGATCTCAAATTCATGCAATAAGGAATGAAAAGGATGAAGTCACTACAGATCCAAAAGAAATACAAAAGATCATTAATACCTACTTTGAAAATCTTTACTCCTATAGGATAGAAAATACAGAAGAAATGGACAGATTCCTAGAAAGGTACAAATTACCAAAATTGAATCACGAAGACCCAAATATGCTGAACAACCCAATATCAATTAATGAGATGGAAAATGTTATCAAAAACTTACCAACAAAGAAAAGCCCAGGCCCTGATGGATTCACAGCAGAATTCTATAAAACATTTAGAGAAGATCTAATGCGAACACTCCTCAACCTCTTCAATGAAATCGAAAAGGAAGCAACTCTCCCTAACACATTTCTGGAGGCAAGTATTGTACTGATACCAAAACCAGAGAGGGACCCAACCAAGAAAGAGAACTATAGGCCAATCTCCCTAATGAACATAGATGCAAAGATACTCAACAAAATACTGGCAAATAGATTACAGCGAATCAGAAGGAAAATTATACACCACGACCAGGTAGGATTCATTCCACGAATGCAGGGATGGTTCAATATTCGCAAATCAATAAATGTAATACATTATATTAATACAATCAAAGACAAAAACCACCTGATCATATCAATAGATGCAGAAAAGGCTTTCGATAAAGTCCAACATGCATTCATGTTATAAACCTTAGAAAAAATAGGAATAGATGGCCTCTACCTCAATCTGATCAAAGCCATCTATCACAAACCAACAGCCAACATCGCACTAAATGGACATAAACTGAAAACTTTCACTTTAATGTCAGGAACAAGACAAGGATGCGCATTGTCACCACTCCTATTCAACATAGTTCTGGAAGCACTAGCCAGAGCAATCAGACAAGAGAGAGAAATAAAAGGAATAAGGATAGGAAAGGAAGAAGTCAAACTATCACTATTTGCAGATGACATGATACTATACATGGAAGACCCCAAAAACTCCACAAGAAAGCTCCTGGAATTAATTGACAAATTCAGCAGCGTAGCCGGATACAAAGTCAACACCCAAAAATCAATAGCATTCCTATACACGAACAACAAACAGACTGAGAGAGAAATTGAGGAAACCATACCCTTTACAATAGCAACCAAGAAATTGAAATACTTAGGAATCAATCTAACAAAGAATGTGAAAGATTTATTCCGTGAAAACTACATACTCTGAAAAAGGAGATCGAAGAAGATTTCAATAAATGGAAAAACATACCCTGCTCATGGTTAGGAAGAACTAACGTTGTGAAAATGGCCATACTACCAAAACTGTTGTACAGATTCAATGCAATTCCCATTAAACTACCATTAGCATATCTCACAGATCTAGAGAAAATATGCCTCAAATTCATCTGGAACCAGAAGAGACCCAGAATAGCAAAAGCAATCCAGGGCAGTAAGGACAAGTCAGGTGGAATCACAATCCCTGACCTGAAATTGTACTAGAAAGCTACTGTAGTAAAATCAACCTGGTACTGGCTCAGAAACAGACCTGAGGATCAATGGAACAGACTGGAAGATGCAACCATAACAGAAAACCCACTCAGCTACCTAATATTTGACAAAGGGGTCAACCAAATTCACTGGAAAAAAGAAGGCCTGTTTAATAAATGCTGGAAAAGCTGGCTTGCCTCTTGCCGAAAACTGAAAATAGACCCAAGTCTATCACCATGCACCAAACTCAGGTCAAAATGGATCACAGACCTCAACATTAGAAACATTAGTTTCCAATAGAATCTCTAAACCTACTGGAAGAGAAAGTAGGTAAAAATCTTGAAGACACAGGAGTAGGTAGAGAGTTCATGAACAAAAATGAAACTGCAAGGGAAACACTTCAAAGAATCAATAATTGGGACCTCATCCTACTGAAAAGTTTTTGTACATCTAAAGAAATCACCAGAAAGTAAAAATAAAACCCACAAACTGAGAAAAAATCCTAGCTGGCTGTCCCTCAGACAAAGGTCTTCTATCTAGAACATACAAAGAATTAAAAAAACATGTACCTGTCCAAATTCAAAGACCCAATCCAGAAATGGGCATCTGAGATGAATACACACTTCTCAGATAAAGAAATACAAATGGCAAATAAATATATGAGAAAATGTTCCACATCCTTAGTCATTCGAGAAAGGCAAATAAAAACAACTCTGAGATTTCATCTTACCCCAGAAAGACTGGCCAGTATTAAAAAATCATCCAATAACAAATGCTGGTGAGGCTGTGGAGAAATAGGGACTCTATTACACTGCTGGTGGGAATACAGACTGGTGCAACCACTGTGGAGAGCAGTTTGGAGATTTCTCAGCAAACTAGGTCTAGAGGTTCCATTCAAGCCATCTATTCCCCTTCTGGTTATTTTCCCAGAAGATCTGAAAACATCAGATCACTCTGATATATGTGCACCCATGTTTATAGCAGCACAATTTGTAATAGCTAAAATGTGGAAGCAACCCAAATGTCCATCCACAGAAGACTGGATTAAAAAACTGTGGCATTTTTATATAATGGAATATTATTCAGCTATAAAGAAAGACAGTTTTGGGGACTTTGTAGGCAAATGGTCAAAATTGGAAACCATACTCATAAGTGAAATAAATCAGCGGTACATGGTCAGGCAGCGTATTGTGTCACTGGTGTAAGAACCTGAGGTTGGGAATATAAACTAAGAGACATGAAGGAAACCTGTTCAAAAGCAAAGAACAGATGGGATGAGGGAAAGGAGAAAAGAAAGAAGCAAAAATGTATGTATGTATATATGTATATACATATGTGCAGGAGGTCTAACATGGTTCTACTATTGTATTATGTCACTTAATGCTAAGGAATAGTTGATGACAGGTTATTCGATCAATCTTGTATGTCTGTGTGCATTATCCTGAGCATACACTTTGAAGATATCAATATGCAATGCAGCAACTATTGTTGGTTTTCTGTTGCTTTGTCTACAATTCAATTCTGATCATACTGTTATTGTACTAATTTGTGTCTCTTTGTTAATGCTTTCCAGTTTCTTTTTTTTTTTCTGTTGTTGAGATGATTAATTGTTTGACCAATTTTGCATGTCTGTATCTGTGTTCGTGAGTATACACTTCGAAGTTATCAGTAGGTAAAGCAACAACCATTGTTGAGTCCCTGTCACCTTGTCTGTAAATCAGTTTTGATTGTACTATTTCTTATGCTACTTTGTGTCTGTTTGTTAATATGTTTTTGTTCTTTTACTTTTAAAATAATAAAAAAAAAACTTTCCAAGCCACATGAAAATAAACATGATACATAGTGTAGAAAGTTACTTCCTGTTCTAATTAGTCTCCATGTAGTAGCAGCGCTCTTCACCTCTTCAGCACTAACAGTGCATCATCTCAGAATTTCCCAGTGAAACTTCAAAAGGATCAAAGATTGGAAAAAACTCAAGACTCAAGACTGAAGAAACAGATGATGAGCCTTCAGCTTTTTATAGGGAAGAGCCATTTGTCTTGAATTGTTTGCAACATGGGAATTTTGCCAAGGGTTAGTAAACACCGACTGAATACTGTCTTTTTAATTTAAAGAGAAAAAACAATAAAAACAATAATACAGGATTTCAAAACAGGATAATAGGAAATTAACAATGGTTAATATATCGCATATTGTTATCTTCAAAGTAGTTGCTCAGATTAAAAATATAGATGTGCAAAATTGACCAGATAATATAAGCACAAATTGTTCCTTTAAATGAACTGATAGAAATTAGTGGTATAACTATTTTAGTTACCTTGTTTATATATACATATTTTTTCCTTCTTTTCACCTTTCCCCATCCCAATTGTTCTTTCAATTTTTTAGCAGTTTCTTTCCCATTCACAGTATCTATTGTACTTTTGATTCTTATTTACTCTTTCAGTTGTTTGTACTAAGGAGAAAAAACAGTTTACACATGCAAGTCTGATTTATTAAAATCATTCATATGGTCTTAAGTTGCATCCATTTATAAAACCCTCAAGTTTATCCTACTTAATAGTTAAGCAGTACTCCATTTTATAAAAATACCACATCTGTTTTATCCATTTCTTGGCTATTGGGCATTTGGGTTGTTTCTAAGGTTTAACTATTACAAATTATGTTACTATAAACATGGGATGCACATATATCATTGAAGTATGATGTTTTTAATTCTTCTGAGAAAATACCTATCAGGGGAATAGATGGGTCAAATGGGACCTCTAATCCTAGTTTTTTGAGGAATCTCTGCACTGATTTCCACAGTGATTGTACCAGTCTACATTCCCACCAAAAGTGAAGAAAAGTTCCTTTTTCATCACAAAATCACTAGCATTTCCAGTGAACATGTTTGGCCTCTTTTTCAAAGAGAAGATAGCTGAATGTGTTTGTGATTGAATCTGAATCTTCTAATTTGTTCCACTGATTCACAGGTCTGTATTTTTCCCCAGTACCATGCTGATTTTATCACAGTAGCTTTGAGTACAGTTTCAAGTTGGGGATTGTGATGCCTCCTGCCTGGTTTTTGTTGCCCAGGATTGCCTTTGCTATTCTAGGATTTTTCTGTTTTCAAATGAATTTTAGAATGTTCTCTATAAATCTGAGGTATGCTAACAGTATTTTGATTGAGATTGCATTGAATCTGTAATAATTTTTGGAGTATAGCTATTTTCACTGTTTGTTATTCCTATACACGAGCAAGGGATATCTTTGCATTTTCTGATATCCTCTTCAATCTTTTTCAGAGTACTGTGATTTTCAATGTGTAGATCTTTCACTTTCTTTGTTAGATTGATTCTTAAACATTTCATTGTTTTTGGATACTATTGTGGAGAGTGTTCTTTCCCTACTCTTTCTCCCAGTAAATTTGTTGTTTGTGTGCAGGAATATTATTGATTTTTGAGTGTTGGTTTTGTATCCATCTCTAAATTTCTTGTAAAATTCAGCAGTGAATCCATCAGGATTTTCTTTGTTGGTAAGTTTTTAATTACGTTTTTCATTTCCTTAACTGATATTGGGTTATTCAGAATTTTTTATCTTCTTGATTCAGCTTTGGTAATTTGTGTTTCTAGTAACCTGTCCATTTCTTTTGTATTTTCCATCCTATAAGAGTAAAGATTTTCAAAGTAGGTATTGATGATATTTTGAATTTCCACAAGATCTGTACTGATTTCACCTTTTTATTTCCAATGTACAAATTTGAGTTTTTCCTTCCCTCTTTTTGACAAGGTTGGCTAGGGGTTTACCAATTTTATTTTTTCTTTCAAAGAACCAACTCTTTGGTTCATTAATCTTTGTATTACTTTCTTCATCTCAATTGTATTAATTTCTATTCTGATCTTTATAATTTCCTCTCATGTATGTGCTTTGGGTGTTGTCTTGCACTTCTTTCTCTAGAGGCTTGAGGTACAAAATCCAGTTGTGTATTTGTGCTCATTCTGGTTTCCTGATGTGCGAATTCACTGGTATAAATTTCTTTCTTAGTACTGCTTTTATTGCATCTCACAGGTTCTGGTAAGTTGTATTTGCATTTTCATATGATTGTACCTATTATTTAATTCCTTCTGTAATTTCATCAGTGACCCTTTGGTTGTTCAGGAAGGTGTTATTTAATTTGCATGTACTTATGGAGTTTTTCCAGTTTCTTTTGTTATTAATTTCAAATTTCATTGAATTGTGGTCATATAATAAGCACGAAATGATTTAAATTCCTTTGCATTTACTTAAACATATTCTATGGGCTAGCATATGCCCTGTTTTAGACAACCTCCCATGTGTAGCTGAGAAGAATGTGTATTTTAATGTTGCTGGGTGAAACACTTGGTATATGTCTACTAAGTCCATGTCTTTAAAAGTTTGGTTCATTTATGTTATTTCTTTACTAATTTTTTTCAAGTTGATCTATCTCTTTGTGTCAGTGGGGTATTAAGTTCCTCCATTACATTTGTTTCATTGCTCATTTGCATGCCCCCATATTTGATGCATATATATGTATTATTGTTATATCTTCCTCTTGAATTTTTCCCCTAGCAAGTATGTAATGACCTTATCTCTTTTCATCACTCTTGGTTTGAAATTCACACTGTGTGCAAAAATACAGCTACCCTGACTTTTTCTGTGTTCCTATTGCATACAGTATTCTTTTCCATCCTATGACTTTTAGTCTGTGAGCTTTTTTTGAATTAGCTATATTTCTTGTATACACCATATTGTTTCAATTCTTTTTTTTTTTTTTTTTTTTTTGGTGGTACTGGGGATCGAACTCAGGACCCTGCGCCTGCTAGGCAGGCGCTTATTCTACTGAGCTATATCCCCAGCCCTATACACCATATTGTTGAATCTTGCTTTTTGAAATATTCTGCCAACCAGTTTCTTTTGATTGGTGGATTCAGGACATTTACACTGATGGTTATAATTTATATGTATTGCCTTATCTCTGTCAAGTTATTTTTCTGCTGTTTTTTCCCTGCTTTTCCCTTTTGTTTAACTGCTTTCCCTGCCTGATGGTTTCCTTCTGATATTGTTTTGGGCATTGTGGTCATTTTCACCTCTTTTTAGAATATCTTTCAGTATTCTTGGTAGGGTTGGCTTGGTGGTCATGAATTTCTTCAGTTGTTATTTGTCATGTAATATTTTATTTCTTCACTAATTCTAAAAGACACTTTTGCAGGGTATACCAATGGGGTAAGAAGTTATTTTCTTTCAGGATATGAAATACTTCACTCCAAGCTCTTCTTGCTTTGAGGGTTTGTGTTGAGAAGTCTGCTGTGATTCTGATGTTCTTCCTTCATAGGTGATCTGTTTTTTCTGTAACAGCTTTTAATAAGCTGTTTTTTATTGAACTTCTGGAATCTTGATTATTAAATATCTGGGTGTAATTTTTTTGTTATGGCTGTTTGGAGTTTTATATGCCTCATTTAATTGATCAGATTCTGTTCATATCCTTAGGAAATTTTCTGCTATTACTTCTGCAAATAGTCTTTTTATATAATTTGTGTTGACTCCTGTTCTTTCATTAACACCTATCAGACTTATATTATTTTTCTTTGCATTATTTTGTGTGTGTTGAATTGTTATTTCTAGCTTCTTTGTTATTTTAAAGAAAGTTTTCCTTTCATGATCACTAGCCACAATTCTATCTTCAAGGTATACCTTCAGTTTTGTTCAAGCAGTTTTGCCAGATTTCAATGGAATGTTTAATTTCCTGGATATCTCTTTGAATCTGTCTCAAGCATTGCAATCCTTTCCTATATTGTTCATTCAAGGTTTCCATCATTTTCCTATGCTCCCCTATTTTTTGTCTGTCTTTCTTAGACAGGCTGAGCAATTCTTTCATTATAGTTGTCATATCTTTTTTTTTTTTTTTTTTTGGTACCAAGAATCAAACTCAGGACCTTATGCTTGCCAGGTAGGCACTTGTGCTGCTGAACTATATCCCCAGCTCTGTCATATCTTTTTTAACCTGAGAGATTATTTCTCATCTGATTTACTTTATAACCTCATGGGGTTGTTTCTTTGCTTCAGTTGCTATCATTTCAGAAATTTCAGATGTGTGACTTCCAATTTCTTCTATATCAATATCTCTTAGACTTATTCTTGATGGGCTGGAGGTTTGAGATTCTATTTTGCTTTTTTGCCTTGTCATTTTATATTCCTAAAATATTTTATTTTGTTTTCTGTGATGATACTTGTGAGTTTTTGTAGTAGGTAGCTATATCACTAGTATCAAGACCTCTCTAGGAAAAGTCTATTCTTCAGGGATGTCTTCTGTGTTTAGGAGATTCTTGGTTTGTGTCTGTCCCAAGAGTCTATCTTCCCAATTAACTGAGAGTGACATGTTGGTATCTGTTTATCTCAGTCCACTGTTCTTTAGTGTAGGATTCTGGTGAAGTTATTACCCCAGACCTTCCCAGTATTATTTCAGAAGGGAGAACAACTGATTACAACAAATATGATGTTCTGGCTAAAGTACTATAATTAACAATGAGGTTAACATCAAGCACAATTTAGAAACTGACAACTGTGGTTTCTATTGATTTTGTACTTCAGGAAATAGTAGCAAATTCTATAGCTATATTCCAGAACCAATCATAAATTAGGAGTTTGTATGCAAAGTGTTTTTACTTGTTAGAGTAGTTCTCCCCACCCCATGGTGGAGAAATTAAGGGAGTATGGTGTGTAAGGTAAAGATAACTGGAAAGGAAGTAGAACCCTGGCTGGAGGGCTAAGAATAGTCAAGAAAAATTTGGGAAACTAGAGAAGGAGGTAGAAATGAAAGAATGATGGAATATTTGAGGAATTATCTGAACCTGGTCTCTGTGTTTGGGGCATGGGATTACAATAGGAAAAAGAAAAAAACTGAGATAAAAAAGAACAAAAACGGAAAAAGGTAAGATAAAAACAAAGATAAAATAAAATGAAATTATATGTATAAAAGAAAGGTGGCAGTCCCACCCACCTGTTTCTTTTTCATGTATATTTTTTTGTAAGCACAACATTGGTTCACCTATGTTGGCTCATATTTTGGATTGTTCCATCTTGCTAGTCCTGCCTGTCCATCATGTGCATTCTAGTCTTGGTCCTACTGTGTAGCTGTCCTTCCCCTGGTGAGCTGGTCCTGCTGTGTAAGGAGGTGGGTCAGGCACCTGCAGAGCCAGCTGCTGGTTCCCTGCTTCTTCCCATTCTGGCTGCTGGCTCCACAGTATAGGGGGATGGCTCTCCACCTGGTAGAGCCTCAGTATTGTTAAATGTACATTCTGAAAACAGAAATTGTCAGAGCTCACCTGGAATAATATGACACAAAGATTTGAGTAGATAAAAATTGATGCATATTTTGTCTTAAGGTGTGTCCAGTTTCTCCTCTTGAAATATAGATGACCCAGGGCAAAAACAAGTGAAGAACTGTTATCATGTCCCACTGTGTGCCCTTGATGACTGGGGAGGAAGTGGTCTTTTCTACGTAGATCAGTGATAGAACCTACGACACACATTATGTGTATTTTTCTTTTAAGAAAACATGTTAATGTAGAGCTGCTTTTTCTAAATGTAAACCTCAGTATTCATGTTTAATTGCGGTATTGGCACTTTGTGGTAAATAAGGTGGTTTTGAGTTGCAATTTGGCACTTGTTTTCTAAATCATTCACTATCACTGACATAGATATTGCTTCTAAAAAGTCAGAGAAAAGTGTAGAAGAGTGTCTTACTTTCAATTCATATCCATTCTAGTTCTATTTAAATAAAACAACTCTACAGTTAGCATAGTTCTAAGATGTAAAAACTCATAAATTAGGGTAAAGACAGTAAAAACCCCAGAAACTACACAGCATTTCATCTTTGCCAGTTGTTCAAACTATCAAAGAACCATTTATTGATAAAGAGAGCAAAATAAGAATGAAAAAAGAATATCCTCCAAAAATTGATGACTGTACTAGCATACGAGTATGTCTTGGCCTTCAGATATAAATCTGAGAATATGTTTGGCCACTAACCAAAAGTCAAATGAGGGTAGGGCAAGAAAGATCCATATCTTTGGTCCAATGGAACATAAAAAGGAAAGAAATATGCTGGAAATTCAGAAGGAAAGCACACTGGTGGAAAATCATGATAAATAACCTGAGAAAAATTTTAAGATATTGACATCATCATCTTATGGAATTAGAAATGATTTCTTTGAAAGAGAAATAGAAAGGCATAAGAGGAAAACAGACTGACATAAAAAGGGAATAATAATTTAAGATAAAAAGAAAAGGACAATATAATAAAAAATTAAAAACAAATATTATAAAAATTAAAGTTCATATTATAATAAATAAAGGATAAAAATCAAATAATGTTGTGAACAAACTAACCATCATGTTTAAATCTAATTTGACATGCTGAAGCACAAAGGAAGGAGAAAGGATACAAACAGGAAAAAAGAAGATACAAGAGAAAAAATCACTCATGAGGAAAGTCCAAGTGCGTGAAACAATTATAGGACATTTCCCCAAATGTAAGAAATAAAATACCTATGTATATAGTTTTAAGTGCAATCTTCTATGTGAAATCAAGGAAAATAGCTCTACATTTAAATACACTTGATGATGTTTTTACTTATAAGAATCTTTAAAATATCTATAAAACCCCTGGGCAAAAATATATATTTTTATCTAAATGAACATTTGTACCTGCATCTATCTAGTCCATGTCCGTGTTTAAATTTTTATATGTATAATTCAACATTCAGGTTGTATCACAACTTTTCTTCTTCAGAAATATTTGCAAAACAAGATAGATAGGACAATATTTACATAGTTCTAGGTGGAAAAACATAACCAAACATGTTGTCCCAGGCCAAGTCGAATGTCATGTGCAAAAGAAATAAAAATTTCCATTTACAGTTAGCATTTATGAATCATATAACCTATTTATTCAACATTCTTGAATAACTTGAGGAGATATATCCAGTGACTGAAAGAATGAAATGAAGCTCATGAATGAAAAATGTTAAAGCAAAGGCATAAAACATTAAAACTGGTATTTTTTCCAAAGGTCTGAATTGTTTACACACAGAAGTGCAGTTAAATGGAATTACAAAAATTATCAATTGAAAAGACATAGCAATTGCTCTAAAAGTGACATATTCCAGAGTAAGTATGTAAGTAAACATAGGTAAGAATGTTTGCTAAAGACTTAGACACTATGTTCAGAATGAAAATAACACTAAATCCACCAATAGGGAAATAATTAAATTCATTACGTATTATCATAAGGAAAAGTTATATAGTCCTTTTTTTAAATTTTTTATTTATTTATTTTTTTGGCAGTAGTGGGGATCGAACTCAGGACCCTGCGCTTGCTAGGCAGGCGCTTATTCCACTGAGCTATATCCCCAGCCCCCCTATAGTCCTTAAAAGTGTAATGTTTGAGGAGTAAGAGTATGTACAGGGAAAGGTGCACAATGCATCTTTTTTTTTTTTTATTTTAGAAACATAAAAGTACAAAAACATATTGACAAACAGACACCCATTATCATAGAAAATAGTACAATCACAACTAATCTATA
>PVLD010034644.1:0-12480 GCA_004027595.1 Dinomys branickii | reverse complement strand
GCCATCATCTGTGTAACCTGAGTAACAAAGATGAAGGTAACATTATGTAGGACAGCATCCAGAGCTAATTCCCTTCTATCTTCTCTATAATTCTGTATTTCCTCAGTCGTTTTTGTATTAGCAGACGTGAAGATAACTTTATATTATACAGCATCCAGTGCAAATTCCCTACTATCTTATCTATAATTTGGTATTTCCTCTAATGTTTTTGTGTTAACTAATGTGAATATAACAATGTAATACAACATCCAGTTCTAATTCCCTACTATATTCTGTATAACTTTGTATTTTCTGTATTGTTTATGGCTTTTCTGGTTCATATGTCTCCATTCTTTTGTCTTTAAAATAAAATTTAAAAAAAAAATGAAAAAAAAAAAAAGAAAACGTCGCACTCTGCTTCCAGTTTCCTTTTGTCATCCAAATTCACTTGGTTTCCAGTAGCACTGATAAAGTGGATGTTCCTCAGAAAGGGGTGCAGCTACAAGAGACACACCATCCTATGAGGAAGTTGGCCTTATAATTAGGACATAAAACCTGAATAAGGGAAATCCCCTGAGGTTCTTTAACAGCCATAATATAATTCAAGGTTATTATAGACATGTAAGGGTCTAGAACAATGAAAGTCTGTGGAGGACTAGAACATAATGTTCATAAAATATCAGTGATTTTCAAGAGAAAATATCAGCCAAGCTGGTTACAATAAACATAGTACCTGGATGTTAGAAAAAAATCTCTACTGGGGAGCCAAAGATTTCCACATCCAATTTCTACAAGATTCTTCATAAAGCATCTAGTAGGAAAATGGCATAATGAACACCAAATGTGGCTACAAATTAAATGAGTTAATATATCCACCAGAATCCTTAGCATAATTAGGTACATAAAGGCTACAGAGCATCTGTTGTCCTTTACAAACACATGACCTCATCATCACAGAAGGTCAGAAAGGCCAGCAGCATTAGTTTTATCTTGTTGAAAACATTGAACAGGCAGGAAATTTGCATATGGTGAAACACAAAACAATGGCTCAATTAATACCTCTCCTTCTTTGCAAATGATGCCTTAAATTATTTAATGCTTTGCTACTAGTAGATACAACTTGGTGTGGGCTCCACTGAAACCCCCTAAGAAATACACTTTTATAGCAGTTTATGTCATCTAATAGAAGAGAATTACCTGCCAGGTAGAAAACACCGTTCTTTCCCCATTTTTCATTGAATATATTTGTACTTGCTGGAGAACCATCTCGTGGAGGGCATAGGCCACAGCATACACAGCATTGTATATATTGTAACTTGCATCATTCATGGCTGTGTCAAAACAATTCAGAGGCAGCCACACCAAAGAGGCATTTGGTGGACAGTTCCTCAATGAGCAACCAGATTCTGATAATGAGCAATGGAAATTCTCAAACCAATACAGAGAAAGGAAATTGTTTTCTTGGTATTTATAAGGGTTAGCAGTCTGAACAAAATTTTTGAAACCAGAAATCTCCTCATGGTGGTTTGAAAAAATGAGAGTCCCATGGAATGAGTCAAGTATAAAATTTCTCCCCATCATGTCAGCATGCCATTGTGAGTTTGTCAGCCAGATTCTCCATGTCACTAAATATCCTCCTACATTGAAGTTCATATCATTTAGACTCTCACTATCATAGTAAACAATAGCCACATTGGCTGGTGATGTTTCCCTGGTCTGAAAATCATATTGAAAGTTTCCAAAAGAAGCACCAAAGGTAACTTCAATCATTTTCACAAATGCTACACAGATTCTGCTCCTGTCCATCTCTGCTCTCACATCTGAGAGAAACTGACGACCTTTCTGACCTTCTGTGATGACCAGTCCCACCCAGGTCCAGCTAAAATGAAGCATCAAGGACACCATGCCGAGGGCCAGAGATGTGTCCTTTGGGGCCATCTGGTACAGGGAAGGAAACTGGTCATTGTCTCTCAGCATAGGATCAAAAGAGCCAAAAGTAAGCTAAAAGGAAAAGAAAATTAGAAGCAATGTGAGGAAGCAAGCTGACACAAAGCACAATCTTGGATTGGGCAGCGCTGAGCAACAGCTGCAAGTGATAGATTTGTTCTTCTACCCCGTAATTATCTCACTCCTGGAGAGTTTTCAGAAAGTAACTGCTCAGAATCAGACTTCTATAAAATATCTTTGTCTGCTTTGCTCTCACCATGTTCTGTGTTGCAAAGAGTTTTTGCAAATGGGAAGGGGACCGAGGGTTGGAGTGAGCAGGGAGAAAGGGGAAGAGTTGGGGATGAAACAAAGTTAATATGAGCTGTGTACACGTGCCAGCTCCTCATGGTAGGTGTAACCATTATGTACTGCCATCAGGAACTAAAAAAAGAGGAAAAGAACATGTGGGCAATGCACCAGGTCCCTGTGTACCTATCTTTGAGTCTATACCTTGAGAAAAGAGCAAGTCCAGTGTCCTCCTCCGTTTTAGTCAACTGAGAATGGCACTAAAAAGGACACAGACTTCTCCATCCCCGTCCCTCCCACCTCACCTGTGGGAACTTGAAGAGCTCCGGTAGTGGTCCAGTTTGGGAGGCAGTGGCCCACGATGTGCCCATAAGTAGAGCTACGGCCTTACTGCCCCTCCCACAGGTATAATTAGGAATCTCAGCCTGTCCTGTGAGAAAAACGAGGGGGCTCTCCATTACCCTCCAATGACTGTGCAGGAAATTGTGGAACTCATATCCCAGGGGCATGTTGGGTAAAAGGTGAAGACTTCTGTTGATCTCTTCAATGGCAAACATGAAGAACAGCACATTAAGGTAGTTAGTGGGCATTAGACTGCACGGAGAACACAGAAGATTTTAGAAGAAAGATTAAATTCACAATTGTATTCCAATCTGGAAAATACCACTTATTAACAAAATGCTTTTATTTCTCCCAAAACATCAATGTGACAGTATTATAGGGTTAAAAAAGATCGTTACGGCAGAATTGAATGAGAAGAAGTGGTGTATCTGTGTATATTTATATTTTCATTTACATATATAGACACATATATGCTGAGTATCATAAACTTGGTACTATATATCAGTAGAGAAACAACAATAAATTATTTCTTTGATGGAGAAAGCAACCTATTGTGAAAGATTAAACAGAGCTAATATATTTAATGAAGAATATATGAAAAGAGGTCTAAATATTTTCTTAAGAAGACAAAAATACTGTAACAAAGATATGCATTTTAAAATTTGTAGAAAGATAATGCATGTCAAAAAGAAAGACAAAAGGACCGATTACACATTTTCTCTATTTAAAGATAAATGTTATTCTCACCTTTAAAATGTTGCACATAAGATATATCAAAAGTAGTAAACATGTAAGTATTTTATAAGCATAGAATAACCAAGTATTTTTCTTCATATATAAAATATTTTTAAAAGATAAGAGGCTATAGTAAGCTTGTAAAAAGGAAAATGGAAACCACTAAAGCCACCAGTCCACAATAATTTAAAAATGTAATCCATCCAAATGTTAATAAAAATGCTAATATAAAAGTTAGATATTTGCATACGTAAATCAGGCCACCTTTGTTGTAAAGATGAGAGAAATAATACTCTCCTGCGTGTCTGATGGGAATGTGCACTGTTATAAAAGAGTTTGTTTTAAACTGGAAGAAACAGACACAACCACAAAGACACTCAGCCACCTAATCTTTGCCAAAGGGGCCAAAAAGCTCACTGGAAGAAAGAGAGCCTCTTTAATAAATGGTGCTGGAAAAATTGGCTTGCCTCTTGCCGAAGACTGAAAATAGACCCAAGTCTATCACCATGCACCAAACTCAAGTCAAAAGTGATCATAGATCTCAATATAAAAACAGAAGCACTAAATCTATTGGAAGAGAAAGTAGGTAAAAACCTTGAAGACACAGGGGTGGGCAGAGAGTTTGTGAACAAAAATCAAACCACACAGGAAATACTTCAAAGAATCACCTACTGGGCTCTCATCCTACTGAAAAGTTTCTGCACATCTAAAGAAATTACCAGCAGAGTAAAAAGAAAACCCACAAATTAGGAAAAAATTTTAGCTGACTGTCCCTCAGACAAAGGTCTTCTATCTAGAACATACAAAGAATCAAAAAACATCCCCCCCCCCAAAATTCAAAGACCCAATCCAGAAATGGGCATTCGAGATGAATATACACTTCTCAGATAAGAAATACAAATGGCAAAAATATGCATGAGAAAGTGTTCAACATCATTAGTCATTCAAGAAATGCAAGTTAAAACAACATTGAAATTGCATTTTAAAAAAAGACATTGCATCTGACCCCAGTAAGAATGGTCAGCATTAAGAAATCAACTAATAACAACTGCTGGTGAGGCTGTAGAGAAATAAGAACTCTTCTCCACTGCTGGTGGGAATGCAGACTGGTACAACCACTGTGGAGGTCAGTTTGGAGATTCCTCAGCAAACTAGGCCTAGAGGTCCCATTCAACCCAGCTATTCCCCTTTTTGGTATTTTCCCAGAAGAACTGAAAACATCATATCACAGAAACATATGTGCACCCATGTTTATAGCAGTGCAATTCGTCATAGCTAATTCGTGGAAGCAACCCAAATGTCCATCCACTGAGAAATGGATAAAACATTTGTGGTATTTTTATATAATGGAATATTATTCAGCTATAAAGAAAGATAAACTCAAGGCTTTTACAGGTAAATGGTCACAATTAGAGACCATACTAATTAGTGAAATAAATCAGACCTCCATGGTAAGCAATGTATTATTTCACTAGAATAAGAACGTGAAAGAGTGAATAAAAATTAAGAGGTACGATAGCCATTGTGAAATGAAAGGAAATTGTTCAAAAGAAAAGAGCAACTGGGATGAGGGAAAAGAGAAAAGAAAGAAGGAAAAACTATGTACATATGTATTTACAGGATAGCTAACATCACAGTACTACTGACTTCTATTGCTTTACTGAAAGATCGATTAATGATTAATTATTTGATCAATTTTGCATGTCTGCATTTTTTTTCCTGAGAAATCACTTTGAAGATATCAATATGTAATACAACAACCATTGTTAATTTCCTACCACTTTGTCTGTAATTCAGTATTGCTTATATTGTTCTTATGCTATTTTGTAAATGGATGTCTGTTTGTTAATATGATTTCCTTCTTTTATTTTTTAAAATAATTTCTAAAAAGAACAGAATATTGGTTGATGTGCCCACAGATGTCCCTGTGCGCTACCCGTCCTGATAAGAAGCAGGAGAGAAATAGGCACAGTGCACTTACTTCAGGAGATAGAAGTCCTTGCTAGGCTTCAGGTCAACGACATTGGTCAAGTAGAGATAGTTAAAGAGGGAGAAAAATCCCCCAATCACCACATCTCCATCCTTGTGCACACTGGTGCTTCTTCTGAAGAGGCAGTCTTTGTTAGCTGAGGCACACACTAAGAGAGGAAGGAGGAGGAGGAAGATCATAATAAAAAGAAATATGTTAGATGTATCCTCAAAGCACTGCATTTGCATGAAGGTGGAACTTGCAGGATCAGGCAGGTAAATACATATATACCATCGTGCACACGCTGTTATTGTTGTGGGCCAGGGCAAAACCCCAGAACCCTCCCCCTCCTTTCAGTCAAGGCTCCTCCATGGCCCTGGAAGATTTTGCAGCTCCTTCTCCCCTGGGCTCTGTATCTGAGCTATGGTGTCCGGGTGAAAAGGACAATTGGAAATTAAGTTGAAGATTATCCTCTTCACCCCTAGGTACCATGATTTCATCTAAGTGCACTGAGACCAAGGACACAGGGCCATCTCCTCTTGGGCAAGTTCGGTTTCATGACCATGTCAATAAGCCATCTGCATGGATGCTACTTGGGATGATGGAAATGGGTCATGCCACAGGATTCTGCGTTTGGTGTTTGGTGAAATAGATTGAATAGGTCTGTGTTCAGCCAAGAACAATTGGACAGTATTGACCCCAAGGTTCAGGATAGGGAGCTCCAGCCTCACACACAGAGTTCAATACAGTAGCAGAACACTCCCTGTGGGGCCCATACCTGTACACATGCCAGTCAGGTGTGCAGAAAGCCAGTCACATATGTTCCTCACAGCCTGTGGAACCAAGAACGTCACTGCATCCAGAAATTCCAAGTTACAGGCAGTAACCAAAGATCAATGCAGAAACGAGTTACATGTCTGAGTTGTAAAATTTAACCTCGTTCTCTACTACTCAGTTCTTTCAAACACATTCATTCCACAGTTTGATTCATCTTGGTGCTATATTTCTATACCTCCAACTTTGGGCTTCTCCATCACTAAGGTCTTTATAAGGAAATGTGCTCTGTGGATGATTCCTTTGTTGCCTTGTTCTAAAGCAAATGAGGAAAACTGAAAAATACTTCTGTATTTTTAAGCATCATGGTCACACAGGCGAAGTTTTACCACACTGAAGTTGAGGGGGTTTTCAGGACAGGGAAATATCTGAATAAAATCATCAGGGTGCCTACGTGCTGTTTTGCATACATCACCTTCTAAACACAAATCAGCACAAGTAGTGAACTCCAGTGTACAATTAAATGGGCTTAAAAATATTGATTAGTCAATACTGATTTCTAATAGTAGCATGTAAATAATAAGTGAATTCATGTTGGCAGGACAACAGAGCATAAAATTAAATGTTTTCTCCTTCATTATTATAGAATTCCGATTTTAAAAAATAAGGCCTATAAAATTTAAGAAAAACATATTCCCTGAATGATGCTAGCACCATATTGCCATGGAGCATCTGAAAACTAGGCCATGGAAAGAAAGTTTTACTATAAGTGCAAAACACACAATTGTGGCTCAGTGGTAGAGCTCTTGCCTTGCATGCACAAGGCCCTGGGTTTAGTCCCCAGCACCACAGAAACAAAACAACAACAACAACAACAACAACAAAATCACACAATTTGGTCCAAAATTCTGCATGAAAAAATAAGTGTATAGGATCTCAATAATAATTTTTATCTTATGTACATAACATGTAATATGTTGAATTCATTGGCTTAAATACAATATATAATTACAACTTTAAAATGCAGAGTTTGCATGTGTATTATCTTTTACATTACAAGCTGCAACCCCTACACACAGATACAGAAATCCACACACACGAGAGTAAGACTGAGCTCCACATTAATTTCTGACCTTCCATACTCAAGCCACTTTCTCTAATTTGTGTCAGACCAGTGTTATTAGTTGAACTTCATCTGCTCTAAGTATATTTTGAAGTCTGAAACTAGTTACTTGATGATGTGCCCTTACTTAAAAATAGTGTTTGCATGGGGCTGTGTATATAGTCAGGGGCACAAGCGGCTGCCTGGCAAGCACAAGGTCCTGAGTTTGATTCCCACTACTCAAAACAAACACCAACAAAATAAATCGAGTGCTTGCAAATGCACTCTTGCTAAGATAAGGCCATTAAGGCAGAGCTTAATGCAATCGAACTGTGTGGATGAAAGAACAGGAAAGCACCGTGTGGTGGCAGTGGTAGAGACCAGAGTAGATCTCACTGTAACCCAGGCGTTGCTGAGGATCCACAGTCACCATCCAGCTGACAGACACAGGCAGACTGCATCCACATTCTCAAAGAGGCATAAATTTGGCAGAACCTGATTGCAAATGCCCACGATACAGTGCTGTCCAAGAATATAATTGTGCTCTTTTAAACCACAGTTTATAATGCTTTGTGAAGGCACCTAAGAGGAGAATTCCAGTTCACTTGTAGCTGGCAGAGTCGCAGCAACACAGGTAGGAGAGAACAGGAACTGTAATCTCCCCCGTCCAGATGGTAGCAGTTTGGATCAGTGGCTTAACTGTACTGCTGGTGTCTGATGGTTTGTTGAGGGGAACAGTTAATGATTAAAACTTTTGGGGTTTTTTTTATACTTTGACCAATTTTGCATGCTTATATCGGGTAGTCTGAGCAACTTATGTGAACAACAATTTGCAGAATAACAACCATTGGTAAATTCCTACAATCCTGTCTAGTGAAACTATGTATTCTCTCTAATGTTCTTTTAAATTATTGTTTTCTTATTCCCTTTAATGATTTGATCAATCTTCTATTCTTACATGTGATAATCTGAGCAACTTCGCTGAAGATAACCACATGTAATATAACAACCACTGTTAATCCCTATCATTTGGTTTGAAACCCCATATCATTTTTAATGTCCTTGCTTTGTTTTGTTTGTATTTTGCTGTTGTTCTTTTTTTGTACTATTTTCTTTTTTAAAAATGCAAAAAAAATAGCTCATACAGGCCAATATTCTTGACTTCCAGTATGGTTTTCCCTGAGCAACAGTTGCTCAAAAGCCTACTGCAGTATTTGAGGCACGAAGACAACAGCATCTGGAACCCACCACTGTGCCGTCATCATGGGGGTCTTGGTTGTGTTTGTGCTGTAAAACTGGGGGGAATGTTCCAAAGGTGATTGGAACAAGACACACCTGGTGATTTTCTCCTGACCTTTAAAAAAGAATGGGACTTTATAAAATTCGTGACAACCCCAGGAAACCTTCGCTGTGACTGAGCTATCCTCTGCTCACATTCTGACGTGGAGCCCGGAGCTCTGTTTAACCCACTGTCCCAAGCCGTGGCTGGGTCCGGGGGCTGCACTGCAGAGTGCGCCTGCAGATACGGGGCGTGCAGAAAACTTAACTTCTGTGGGGCAGGAAACTTAACTTCTGACACTTCTATTGCCCCCTGGACATGGCTCCTGAAGCCATATGCATCACTGGACTGAGAAGTGACAGCTCCTGGGACACGCAATGGGAGCACTAGCTCATGGCTCAGGTTGGGCAAGTGAGCATTTTCCTATGTCCCATCCTGGGGTACAGAACCCTGCAGGACAGTTGGAAAGGGAAAATAGCAGGGTAGAAAGGCAAGAACGTTACAGCAGAACAGAAAAAAATTCAAATTAAAAAACCAGATTAAAATGTAAAGGTACAGGCGAGAATGAGAAGAAAGGTAAATGACACCCGACAGGACAGCCTAGAGGAAGCAGATCTGCTGGGTATTCTCGAGACGGATGTGCGTGTACATAAACTCTTCAAGCGAGGAAAAATGGGATTTTTAAGATTTGTGAGTAATAAAAATAAATTTTCAAGAATTAATGGACTGAAGTAGAGATGGATATAACAGGATAAGATTAAAAATCATGAAAAAACACATGCCGACTAAAATAAAATACATATATTAAATGAACTGTGTAGTCAGTCTCCCAAGCAGCTGGGCTCAGCGGCAGCGTGGAGGGCTGTCTAGTGCTCTCCCTGTGCTGACGGAAGGGAAAATCAGAGACAGCAGCTGGAGCAACCCCTCCCACCCTGGCCTCCAGGAGACAGCTGTGGGAGACACTCGAAACCCTCCTCTACGGTGCCCCCCGTAGGGCCCACAAGCAAGGAAGTGAAGGCAGTCTGGCTACAACACCGGTCACCCCCTTCACTGCCAGGGTTGATTCAGCTGATCTGGCTGCCTGGGCAGGTGTCCTCTTCCTCCCACAGCGGTCTAGGTGTGTCGCACCCGAAGCTGTGCGCTCGGCCTGAGCGGATGACCACCCTCAATAGAGGACCATTCCTTGGAGCGGGAACAGAAACTGCTCCCTGCTAGACTCTCCAAACAAGCTCTCAAGGTCTGTAGCACCCAGGCCCCAGGACAAGTGGGGTGGGGTCGGGTCAGGGGAGGGCACATGGGGCCTTCCTCAGGGCTCTTTCCTCCTCCTCTCTGCAAGGCTCTCGGAGCGTCTGGCCAATGGAAAGAGAGCTCCTAGCTGGGCAGGTGGTGCAGAAGGGACTGCACAATCCTACTGCCCTGTCGCCGACGGCTACCCAGGGGCTCAGCGGGCGTGAAGGGCCTATGAGGAAGAGTCAGGTGCAGGCGTCAGTGACCCAACTCTCTGTTAAGGACGAAGAGAGCTGCTGTGGTTAGAGGAAAAGCACAGACTGACAAAGAAGCATTTCACCCAGGGCCAGTCGAGGGCCAAGTTCCCCAAAACTGGTGTGGATGAAGGGGCTTCTCCTGTTTTTCTTGAATGTGGTAAGTATTTGAGATCACTGTATGAAATTTAAATCCCATTTTTTTGTCACTCACGGTCCACAAGGCAGGCATGACCATTACCATCCAGGTGGAAAGGGCAGGTTCTGTGGTAGCTATCAGTGGTGCCATCACCACCATGTGGGCACGGGACAGCCCTGGCTCCTCTACAGTCTCCAGAGCCACCTCACACAGCTGCGGGTGGAGACAATAAACCAGCTTACGACTTGGAGCTGGTAAATGCCGCCGTCTCTCCCTCCTGAACAAGGGTCACCCGGGGTCAGGCTGCACGTATCAGCCCTAGAGACACCGCAGTTCCAAGTAGGAGTGGAGTGAGCAGCCCGGGGAAGCAGAAGTGGATTTGGTGAGCCACCTACAGTTTCGCTGCAGCAGGCCCTTGCTCTTGCATACCCAGGCTCAAGGTCTGAGGCAAGCTCAAGCAGCAGGCGGCATCAACCAGGTGGATCCGAGTGAGCCCAGAGCGCCCCCTGGCAAGCGAGGCAGGCCTGGCTCCAGAGTGCGGGCTGCTTTGCTGTTGGTGTGGCCGCCCCAAAGCAGGGGCTTCAGAGGAACTGCCTACAGTGCGGAGAAAGGCAGAACACCTTGCCCACCCCAGCCCAGCCCACGTACTCAGGGAGCGTGGGGGGGCCTGAGAAGGGGCACCCAAGCCACGGCGGGAGCTGGGACTGAACTCAGCCACCAGCCAGGGACCCAGCCCTCCCAGTACGTCCACGCCCATCTGCACAAGGGTCACCCTTGAGTGGGGCTCTCGGCCTTGTCCTGCTTTCAGAGGCTACCTGTGCTCAGTCCCAGCACCCCCAAGATGCTGCTGCTCCCGGTGCCCAGCATCCGAGGCTTATTTCATAGGTCAGTCGCAGAGAAAACATGTTTTCATGGACACAGCAAAGTTCTGTAAACACTGAACCCATGTTAAGGCTCAAGGAAAATTTTATAAACTGTGGAGGATTGAAATAATACCTACACTCTCTAACCACCACGGCATAAACTAGAAATAAATTTAAATATCAAACTTTCTCTTCAAACTGTGAACAGTAATGAATAAATTATTCTTGGGCCAAAAGATCAGTGTGCACTAAAACTATCTGATCTGATTCAAATGAAAGTGCTGGGCTTGGGTTGTGGCTCACCAGTAGAGCATGTGTCCAGAATGTACAAGGCCCCACATTCAGTCAGTGGGACTACAATTTTTTTTAAAAAATCATTATATCTTCTTTTAAAAGCTACAATCAAGCAATAATGAAACACAAAAAAGAGACACGCAAAAAAGGAAAACTCAAATTCAAAGAAAAACAAGTGAAAATAAGGAACAAAAATCAAAGAGTTAGACAAGGTGCAGAGTTCATCAAACTCAGACTGTTTAAACATAAAGAAAGTGGGAAAGGCCACAGGGGAGCAAAGGAATACGGGAAGAAAGCATGACAGTGCAGGGTAGGAAAAGGTGATACAGAAGGGATTACCAACCAGAAAAACAGCTTTAAATCAACCCCACTTTGAACCACTGCATGAATATGAATTTGAAAACCTAGATGACACTGATAATTTGGCCAAAGTGACTCCAAGAGAAAGAGGGAAATTTTAATTCTTGCAAGATAAATGGAAGCAGTATTTAATCTACCAGTTCTAAAAGGTTCCATAGGGAATTATCCCAATTTTCAAAACTCGCATAAAATTAGCATCTCATAAAATATTTCTGATTATAACAAAGGAAAGAAAATGTTGTCATAACACTTATAGGAGACATGTCCTGATTTTCCCTTAACAGTGATTACACTGGAAGAATCAGAGGCGAAAGCCCCTATGAAGCACCAACTCCCACTCCTGCCATGAGTGCTGGGTCCCACCAGCACTCGTAGCTCATGGTTCCCCTGTGCTAAAATCAGGGTGCTGCTGGCCCAGACTGTCCCTGTGAGGATGTAAAGGGATGCAGAAACCCCCTGTCATGTTCAGTGGGGACAGTAGACAGGACTGCAATCAGGCTCCTTCTATGGAAGTTTAGACCTGGGCAAGCGGGTCCCCTTCATCCTTAGTGTCCCTGTCAGGCTGGGATGCCCTCAGGCCAGAGGGATGAAGGTGGCGTCCTTAGGTGCCCAGTTCTTGTGACTTATGAATCACATGGACTGAAAATCCCTGCCTGATTTCCCTGCATGGTGGGTTTCACTCAGGTGTGGAGCAGCACCCTGATATGGATTTTCTTCTTGACTCTAGGTTTCGTCATTTGCTGTCCTTCCATGACATTAGAGCCAGAAGTGCAACAAACTCTGAGACTTGAGCTCACAGAATTCAAACTTTTAAGCATTCTTGCAGGTGACTTCCTGTCTTTGTTACTTTTCTCTAATTGCTGAGATAAAATACCTGATGTCCAAAATTTAGGAAGGAAAGATTTATTTAGCTCACAGTTTGTGGAGGTTT
>PVLD010034643.1:0-12482 GCA_004027595.1 Dinomys branickii | reverse complement strand
GCTGTTGCTCCAGTTCGCGCAGCGCTGGCTGCGGGGGTGGGGTTCTGAGCGGGATCCCGGAGCGCTGCCCGGTTTGGTGCAGTTTGTCCCAGTAGCGCGTTCTCTGTCGGGTTCAGGAGCTGAAGCCGTTCTTCCCTCCACACTCGCTCTCTCGGCTGGTCATCTTCTTCCCGGAAGTCCTTATTTCTGTCTTCATATTTCTATATTTCATTGTTTGGGTGGTAATTCTCTGGGAGGTTCTCTCTCTGCTGCCTACCCGGTCGCCATCTTCCCGGAAGTCTCCCTATTTAATAATTTAATTGAAACTAAAATGTGTATTTATTTTTATTTCCCACACAGGATTTGTGAGATGCCTTACACATATGACATTTAATTCATGTTTTAATTTTAATTAAATTTAATGTAGCGACATTTTATACTTTTTAATAGCACATTTGTCTTGACTTGTTATTCGTGGCTTCCTGGAAACACACCAGTACCAGATGCAAGTCATTTGAAGGCATAGGGGTTGTACCTTCTCAAACTTACTCTATTCTGTTAAACTTTCATAGATTTTCTTTCCTATGGTAGGAACCAAACAAGCATTTTCTAAACCAAATCATGAATAAAAAAAAGTAAGTCCCATATCCTTTAAAATTCTCTGTTGTGCCAAAGAACTACATTTTGGCTTGCACCTTTATATAATTGAGAAGTATTCATTTTGTTTATAACTTACAATATCCTTAGAAACTCTGGCCTGCACTTCTTATTTTCAAAATATGAGGTGTTTTCTCATGTTGCTGTGTATATCACACTTACATCTAGAAAAAATGTGTTCATTTTTTCTAGAAATATTTATAGCCCTTACAGTGTTTCTGGCTCTGTGAGACACACAGAAGTTCAGATGTAGAACACAATGGAAAGATGTATTTTCTCTTTGTTGATAAAGCTTTGTAGACTACTCAGCTAGAAAACTGTTTTTCCTCTGGAATCTGGAAGTTTACTTCAGAGAAGATACTGTACAAACTGGAAAAGAATAGATCAGTCATGTAAAAGACCTATAAGAACCTTACCCTAAGAATAACCTGACTTAAAATACACACCCAGATTCAAGGAGCATGAATGCTGCTTAGAAAACCACTTGAATTCAACATGAAAAAAATATTTTTCTCTCATTTAAAATATTTAATCCATTGAATTTACTCTTTAAGGTAACTCAATTTTGAGCCAGTTCTAAGCAAAGATTTAAAGCAGGTAACATCTGTTTTATCCATATTTTCTAGGTATTCAGGGCCTTGCTGCAACTGATATTTGTCAGGACCTTATTTTTGTTTAATGTCATTGTGTATCACTAGAATTATTGGCACAATTTGAATGTCTACAAACAGGTGGAAAAGATACCACCTAAAGAATGACTGGGCAAATGTTCAGATATCCTTTACCATGTTCCTGGTTATGTGAGACTCACAGAAGTTCAGACATAGAACTCTTGGAAAGATGTATTTCCACAGAGCATGTATTGGAGGAAATGTATCATTTTAAGACCATTAAAATAACACTACTCCTATAATATACTGATAGATAGGGAATATTATTGATTGGACATAGTTATTTACTGGTCATTGATGACATGCACTTTTTTATGTTGCTTAATTTTCTTTGAAAATCATTTCATGTGTCTGTTGGTCTTTTCAAGATTATGTACTCTTAGATGTTCAGTAATGTTCTTGTATTCAGACTAAAATGCAATAAAAATGAAAGTAGAGATGTCAACATATGAACAGAATATGATAAAATATTAATATTTCATCTGAAAAAAACAGGTTATTATTATAGTCTTAATATTCTTAGAGGGTTTTTTTAACATTTTGCTTCATTGTTATTCTGCTTTCACTAGCTGCAACATAAAAAAGGTTTGGCACTCACCCTATAATAAAATATCTTTAACTCTGTGATTAATGACAGTGTGTTTCCAATTATTTTTAGATTAAGTAAAGCCTAACATTAATCTGGTTCTGATTCAAAAAAATGCATGGTACCTTGTAAAATTTTTTAATAACTTATTTTGTGATGATATATTTCAGTGAGTCATAAACAGTAGAAAGAAAATTATTTTTTAAAAAATGAACCCACTGCTTTTAATTCTAGCTATTAAAAAGTTATCTTCAAAAAAGAAAAATTGCAATATTGTCTAATCACTTCAACACGTTTCATAGGAATTGTTTTTCTGTGCCGATGCATCATAGTAGGGAAGATCGTGTTTCCTTCATTTTGTGATCAATGGTTAAAAACAAAAACTATGACCTTTTATAGTCCTAAATCAGTCTTTTGTGGATAGATACCAAATAGCATCCTGCCCATTGCTATATTTTGAGCAGTGAATATTCAACAAACATCTAACATTATTGATGAGCCCACCTTTAAGGCAACATTTTTAATTTAAAATAGATAACATTATTACCTTCTCCATTCAGTATAGGCATGGAAATACCTATACTTTTAAAAAGATCAGCTGTGCGTGCTGGTGCACTCCTGAAATCCCAGCACTCTGGGACGCTGAAGCAGGAAGATAAAAAGTTTGAGCCCAACCTGGGCAACTTAGCAAAACCCTGTCTCAGAAACTGAAAAGTCAGAGGAGTGGCTCAGTGCAAATCAATCAATTTATGTATAAATTGCATATTCCTGTCACACCCTCTATTTGTCACTGTGCAGTGCACCAACACTGAAATGATGAAAAAATGAGGAAAGGCCCTTGCCTATGGAGAATTTGCATTCTATTGAGTAGAGAACCAGGGACAAATAGCAACCCAGTGAGCGACATTCCTTCAGCTTATGTTGACCAGAAAATAAACAGGCTGACCTTACAGAGAATAGTAGTTAATATTCTAGATTCACTGGACAATGGGTTCACACAATTAGTTTATTTGTTAAGTAGCTGTTGTGTATAACAGAAATTACAGACTTCAAGTGCCTGTATGCAAATGTGTGAAATAGCCCCTCATTCAAGTCACAGATGTTTTTTCCAGTGTTTTTCATTACTTCTTCAGCCAGCCAGATCAAATTGCCCCGTGCATTTGTGTAGCCCAATGTTATCTGCCATTACTTGCAAATGTCTTCCTTTTTAAGGTAGCAGATATATTAGTTTTTCTTTTGAATGTCAAAATCTGATCCATGTGTTATATAAACACACAGTGCAGTCACTGCTTCATGCAATCATTCATTCAGTAACTTCTGAGGTGACACTCGTATTTCAGACTGCATGGGGAAAGTGAAAAATCAGAATAAGAATCAGACTTTACTCAGCAAATGATAAAGCATACGACATTTTTCTATTTCATCTTTCTGTCCACACAACCAAAATTAATTTTGTCCTTTTTAGAGCACCTGAGGAACTTTCTGTTTGTATACATTCTCTCTAGGTTCTACCCTCCTTGCAGAGCTCTTTATTTCTTTAGTGTTCCAGTGTCCCTCTGAATACCCAAAACTGCCTAGTCTGTAGAAGTTGCTCAATACATGTGCATTATGTGACTGAGAAAAAGACCAAATGAAATCAGCCATGCTACTTACATGATCATATTGCCTTTATATGTTGTAGCATTATAATTTGCATTTATTTACATTGGAAACTATGTCAAGGATATAATGGCTAGCACCTTCCTAATAATGAAGTCTTGACATTTCATTCCCTCAATCAACTATCCTTGCCTAATTAATTAAGTTCAGAAGGAGTATTTAAAATAGGCTTAAAAATTATATGCAGATTGACTTTCAGAAGGGAAGTAATATGAGGTCCAACTACTGTTCATTTCTGTTTTAGAGAAAGTTTGTGACTAATAGATGGATTAGAAGGTAAAGGAATAGTTGGCCAAGCAATCAAATGAGGAAATAAATATTAAGTTCTTGGCAGATATAATTTGCAAATATTTTTCCCATTCTGTGCATTGTTTCTTTACTGTGTTCATTCCTTCCTTTGTTCTGCAGAAGACTTTCAGTTTGATGTAATTTCATATGTCTATTTTTGCTTTTGTTTTTGAGGTCTTATGCAAACACTCGTTGCCCAGACCAAGATCATGAGTCATTTCTTCTAGAAGTTTTATAGCTTAGGGTGTTACCTGTAAGTCTTTAGTAATTTTTATATGGTAA
This sequence comes from Dinomys branickii, assembly GCA_004027595.1. Classification (NCBI taxonomy): domain Eukaryota; kingdom Metazoa; phylum Chordata; class Mammalia; order Rodentia; family Dinomyidae; genus Dinomys; species Dinomys branickii. The sequence continues at coordinate 8,360 of PVLD010034643.1, read as the reverse complement.
GAAATCAAGGTCTAATTTCATTTTTCTCATGTGGATATCCAGTTTTTCCAACACCATTTATTGAAGAGAGGATGATCTTTGTCTCCATAGATGCATGCAGTAAGGTTGGGGGGAAACCAGGAGGATGTTCTAAAGCCAAGAGAAAAAAAGCATGTAAAGGAGAGGCAATGGCAACTTTTTTTTTTTTTTTTGCGGTACTGGGGATCGAACTCAGGACCCTGCGCTTGCTAGGCAAGCGCTTATTCCACTGAGCTATATCCCCAGCCCCGGCAATGGCAACTTGTTAAAGGCTTCTGAGGGATGAAATGAGAGGAAGACAAAACTGACCAATGGATCTGATAACATGGAGGCCACTGGCAACCTGTTAGTGGAGTAGTGGATACGATTAAGAGAGAATGGGAGGGAGTGGGTGGAGACAAGCATTGCAAAGTATTTAAAGGAGATTTGCCATAAAGGTGGAAAGCAAGGCAGTACGTGGAGAGGGGAAGTAGAGTCAAAGGGAGGTGGTTTGTAAAATGGAATAAATGACAGCATATATATAAATTATTGGAAATTGTTCACTTAGAAAAAAGTTGCTGCTGCTGGAGAGCGCATCTTGGCCACAAGCATAAAAAGGGAAAGTGAATATGCACAGGGGCAGAGAAATATGTTATAGGTTTGGGTGATTTCTTACAGAAATTATAAGCTCAGTAATTCTGTTTCCTCTGCAAAGCAAAAAGCAAGTTCCACAATGAAGATGACATAGGAGTTGTTAGAGGTCTGAGAAGAAAAGCATAGTGTGAAACGTTTATCCAGGAAACTAAGGGAGGCAACAGACAAGGGAAATTGTGTAGGATTGTTGGGCAGCCCAAAAAAGCCTACTTAGTCGTGACCTTAAAGTGAAACCAAATTATTAGTCCGTTAGGCCTATTCCAGCAAAACACCCTAGACCAAGTAATTTATAAATGATAGAAAGTTATCTCTTATAGCTATAGAGGCTGGGAAGTCCAAGATCACGGTGCCAAGATTCAATATTTGGAAGGGGATTATTCTCTGCACCAAATCTGGTACTTTTTTGCTAAGTTCTAACCTGGCAGAAGCTGGGCGGGAGGCTTAGACACTCCCCTCCAACCTCCTGTATAAGGGCACTTGCCTCTTTCTTGACTGCTCCAACCCTAAGCCAATCACCGCCTGAAGACACACATCTCTCAAAATTAACACATTGGGGGTTCAATTTCATCATATAAATTTTGACGGAACACCATAGCAACCAGTATGCATCATCTGAGATTTTTCTTTAAGAAAACTTAGGAGAGAGTTGCACTTACACAGAATTAAGGTTTACCAAATGAATGTGATAAAGCGAGTGAGAAGGGCACAGAATGGTACACAGGTGCCAGGAATAATTACCATGAAAGACATGGAGTTTAAACTTGGCAAGGAGACCCAAGATAGAGGGACTTTGTAAAAGTAGTAGATTAGTAGTCTCAGTAGATTCATATTTTGCAGGGGAAAAAAAATAGGGGTTAGATATAAGGTGCTCAAACTTATGATTTGTGCTTTCCATAAATGGTAGATTGAGCCTTCTGTAACACAAGCATAGTCGTTGGTAACTGCAAAGGCAAAAATCATAGGAAGAGGGGAAGTCAAGACACCAAGAATCCAAGATGCTGAAAAAAATTTTTATGTCACTACTGAAGTCAAAATTGAATAGTATGTGACAGTAAACCAAGATCCAAATAAGAGCAGCAGATTCAATAGTCTGATAGCATGGGAACCAAGGTTAGGGTTTATAGAAAGGAGAAACAGAACCATTAGCAAGTGATAATAAATGCAAGTTGGATGTCTACCCCAGCTCTGTATTCAACAGTGTGAAAGTGTTAAACAGAGCCACCACTGGAAGAGAGCTGTGGGGCACACAAGGCCTTCAAAGAGTTAGTTTGCAGTGGTACCACAAAGGAAAAGGTCATTTCTAGAAGAGATGGAGATAGAAGGAACTTTGCTTCTAATTAGCTGAGAGTTGTGGTGGGTTAAGCTGACTCTTCATTTATGAGATAAAAACTTGTGTAGAGACTTGTTCCATAAGTTTTATCAAATCAGGACTGATACTGTTCTAGGAACTCATATTTGCTGTGTCATCAATTTACTGAGCAAATCAGCACTTTCACAGAATTTTGAGGTCACTTCTTGTCTCCCATATTTTCCTTCCATTCCTTAGAGCATAGGCTTCAGTGGTAACGTGCACCTTTATCATGGTTATGATGAAGGCTTAGCATTCTTCATAAAGCAATTATCTGGCCCATCCATGAGTTTAGTTATTGAAAAGTACCAAACAGAATTAGAAGTGGCACCAAGAAGGTATAGGACACAGTTTATTCACCCTGGTGGGTCTGACTGGGATCACTCCCAGTGAGTCAGAGCCTCACTTGGCAGGGTTTTGAGACTTTTGTAGAGAGAGCAAGTGGGGAGTTACAAAGGCAGATTTGGAGTATTGTGATTGCAGAGTTGGATGACATCTTGGGTTGCTAAGGAAGTTTAAACGTTTCAAGTTACATTACAAGGCCATCAGTTAAACAAGCATGGGTTACACAAAGGAAGAAATGTCCCACTGTCAGGCTTTTCAAGACATGTCCATCTGGTTTAGTTGGGCATGCTTGGAAGGTTTTGTCTAGTTGATCTATGTGTGATAACATTGTGTTAAAATATTTGCATCATTGTGTTATGATGACTTTAATTCTTCTGGGAAAATACCCAGAAGGAGAATAGCTGGATTAAATGGGACTTCCACTCCTAGTTTTGTGAGGAATCTCCAAACTGATTTCCACAGTGCTTTCACCAATCTACACTCCCACCAGCAGTATAGTAGGGATCTTTCTCCCCACAGACTCTCCAGCATTTGTTATTGGTTTATTTCTTGATGATAGCCATTCTTTCTGGGGTGAGATGGAATCTCAGTGTTGTTTTAATTTGCATTTCTTGAATGACTAATGTTGCTGAACTTTTTTTTATTTAAAAAAATTAAATTTATTTTAAAATTTAAAGATAAAAGAGAGAAACATTAATTTCTTAATTTCTCTCTCAGCCTGTTTGTTGTTTGTGTATAGGAATGCTATTGATTTTGGGGTGTTGAATTTGTATCCAGCTACATTGCTGAATTTGGTGATTAATTCAAGGAGTCTTCTTGTGGAGTTTTTGGGGTTTTCCATGTAAAGTATCGTGCCACCTGCAAACAGTGATAGTTTTACTTCTTCCATTCCTATCCTTATTCCTTTTATTTCTCTCTCTTGTCTAATGGCTCTTGCTAGTGCTTCCAAAACTATGCTGAACGGGAGTGGTAACAGCAGACATCTTTGTCTTGTGCCTGATTTTAAAGTAAAATCTTTCAGTTTTTGTCCATTTAGTATGATGCTGGCTTTTGATTTGTCATAGACGGCTTTTATCAGGTTGAGATAAACACCATCTATTCCTATTTCCTTCGAGTTTTTATCATGAATATATGTTGGACTGTGTTGAAAGGTTTTCCTGCATCTACTGAGATGATCATATGGTTTTTGTCTTTGGCTCTATTGATATAGTATATAACAATTATTGATCTGTGAGTAATGAACCACCCCTTCATTCCTGGAATGAATCTGACTTGGTCATGGTGTATGATTTTATTGATGATTTGCTGCACTCTATTTGCTAGTATTTTATTGAATATCTTTGCATCTATATTCACTAGGGAGATTGGTCTGTAGCTCTCTTTCTTGGTTGGGTCTTTCTCTGGTTTTGGTGTCAGTATAATTCTTGCCTCCACAAGTGAGTTAGGGAAAATTGCTTCCTTTTCAATTTCACTGAAGAGTTTGAGGAGTGTTCATATTAAACCTCTGAATTTCTTGTAAAATTCTGCTCTGAATTCATCAGAGCATGGGCTTTTTTTTTTTTGGTCAGTAAGTTTTTATTCACATTTTCGATCTCATTAATTGATAGTGGGTTGTTCAGGATTTTTACATCATGTTGACTCAATCTTGGTAATTCATAGCTATACAGAAATCTGTCCATTTCTTCTGAGTTTTCTATCCTATGAGTAAAAGTTTTCAAAGTAGGCGTCAATGATCTGAATTTCTCTAAAATCTGTAGTAATTTCATCGTTTTCATTCCTTATTGCTTGAATTTGAGTTCTTTCCTTGCTTTTTTGATAACGTTGGCTGGAGTTTATCAATTTTATTTATTCTTTCAAAGAACCAACTCTTTGATTCATTTATTTATTGTAGGGTTATCTTCATCTCAGTTGCATTAATTTCAGCCCTAATCTTTATAATCTCCTCCCTTCTTTGTGCTTTGGGCTTGACTTGTTTTTCTGTTTCTAAAAGTTTGAAGTGTGGAATTAGGCTATTTATTTGTTCTCTTTCTGTTTTCCTTATGTGTGAGTTCACCACTATAAATTTCCCTCTGAGGACTGCTTTCATTGCATCCCACAGATTCTGGTAGGTTGTATCTACATTTTTGTGTGTTTGTAGGTATTATTTAATTTCTTCTGTGACCCATTGGTTCTTCACAAGGTGGTTGTTTAATTTCCAAGTGTTTATGGAGTTTTGGGAGTTCCCTTTTTCATTAATTTCCAATTTCACTGCACTATGTTCAGATAATATGCATGGGATAATTTCAACTCTTTTGCATTTAGGTAGGTATGCTCTGTGGGCTAGAATGTGATCTATTTTAGAGAAAGTCCCATGTGCAGCTGAGAAAAATGTGTATTCTGATGTTGTAGGGAGGAACAGTCTGTATAGATCTACTAAGTCCATTTGTTTGCAGCTCTGGTTCAGATTTGTTATTTCTTTTCTGCTTTTTTTGTCCAGTTGACCTATCTCTTTGTGTCAAAAGGGTGTTAAGGTCCCCTATTATAATAGTGTTATTAATTATATGGGTTTTCTTGTCTGTTGTGATTTGTCTTATGTCATTTGGTGCTCCAATATTTGGTGCACACATGTTTAGGGTTGTTATCAATTCCTCTTGCAGTTTCCCCCTAACAAGTACGTAGTGGCCTTCTTTATCTCTTTCAATTATTCTCGTTTTAAAGTTTACATTGTCTGAGAACAGAATAGTTACTCCTGCTTTTTTCTGGGTTCCTGTTTCATGGAGGAATATTTTCCACCCTTTGACTTTCAGTCTATGGATTTCCTTTTGAGTAAAATGTGTTTCCTGCATACAGCATATCGTTGGATTTAGTTTCTTAATTCATGCTGCCAGTCTGTTTCTTTTGACTGGTGAATTGAGGCCATTTACATTTATGATGATAACTGATATGTGCTGGCTTCTCATTGACATGTTATTTACTTGCTGTTGGCTTCTTACTTTTTGTACCTGTTTAATTGCTTGCTCTTCTTGAGGGTTCCCTTCTACTGCTGTTCTTGAAATTGCCTTCATTTTCTTCTCTCTCTAGAATGTCTTTTAGTACTTTTTGTGATGATGGTTTGGCACTCATGAAGTTCTTCAGTTGCTCTTTGTCATGGAAATATTTTATTTCTCTCTTAAATTTGAAGGATAGTTTGGCAGGATACATCAATCTTAGTTAGAAGCTGTTTTGTCTTAGGACCTGTAATACTTCGCTCCAAGCTCTTCTCAGTTGGATGATTTGTGTTGTGAAGACTGCTATGATTCTGATAGGCTTTCCTTTGTAGGTGATCTGTTTCTTTTTTCTAGCAGCCTTTAATATTCTGTTCTTCTGCTGGAGATCTGGGATCTTGATTTTTATATATCCGGGTGTAGTTTTATTATGATTATGCCTAGTAGGAGTTCTATATGGCTCATCTACTGTATCTCAGGATCTGTTTCCATGCTTGGGAAATTTTCTTCTATTATTTCTGCAAATATTCTTTTCATATTATTTGTGTCACTTCCTACTGTTTCATTGACTCCTATTAGTCTGACATTATTTCTCTTTGCCTCATCTTACAGCTGTTGAATTGATTTTCCTGCATCCTTCTTGATAAGAGATCTTTCCTTTCACTATCACTAGCTGCCATGCAGTCTTCAAGATCTGAAATTCTATCTTTGGCTTCATTCAAGTAGTTTTGTAAGCTTTCAGTGGAAATTTTGGTTTCCTGGAAATCTCTTTTGAGTCTTTTACATGCTTTCTAATTCTTTCCTATATTGCTCATGTAACGTTTCCATGCATTGCCTATGTTCATCTATTTTTTATCCATTTCTTCTCTAGATGTGTGGAGCATTTCTTTCATTATTATTGTCATTTCATTTTTTGCCTGAAAGATTATTTCTGACATCTTCTATGGCCTGATGGAGTTGTTTCTTTACTTCCATTGTAATCATTTCAGCAATTTCAGGTATGTGTTTACCAAGTTCTCCTATGTGAATATTTCCTGAACTTGTTCTGAGTGGGTTTGAGTTCTGAGATTGCAGTTTAGCCCTTTGTCTTTTCATGTTTGATGCTGGAGGTGGACTACTCAGTCTCCTTCTTCTGTGGCAGACTAGCAAAAGTTGCTAGTGTCCTTAGTTTTCCTGCTGGTCAGGCCTGCCTCTCTGTGTCTGCTGAGTTATGCTGCTTAGTCTGGGGTCTTCTGGTAGGTGGTGAAGTATATCTATTTCTCCCAGGTCTCAGACATGAACTGTGATGTCATTTGATGGCAGATTGTCTGATCCAGCAACCCCTTGTAGTTCAGGGCACATTTATAACACAGAATCCAGTTGCACTTGTGGAGCAATCCCGGACCAGTGGTCCTGTGACTCAGGCAGTTCCAGGTACAGGTAAAACCCAGACACAAACTGCAGGGTCAACAGTTTGTGGACTATCTGATTGTGTGTCTCTTGTCAGCTCAGGATGTGCATAGGATCCAGATGTGGGCTGCACCAACAATGATAACAGACTGACTGTGTCTGTGACCTCCAGGAGGTCAGGGCACAAGTGAAGCCCAGACCCGAACTGCAGTATCAGTGGCTCGTGAAGTGCCCCCTACAATATCTCACTCAGTGCTGGGCACATGCAGGGAAGGTCCACATCTGCACCCCACTGAAAGCATTTCATGGGCCTTCTGAGTGAGGATCTCCCATCTGCACCAGGTGCACAGAGGGTGGAAACTCAGACTGTAATGGTGGCAGGATCGTGGGTCATGCCCTCTGACCCCAGGAAATAGATGGGAAATACCTGATTCTCTTGTCAGCATTCAGCTGGGAAACGTGCTATCAGCGGGTCACGGCCCACCTGCTTCTGTGTCTCCAGTCAGTTCAGGATGTGCACAGCAGCCAAACACAGGCCACACCAACAGCAATCACAGATTGCCTATGTCTTTAACCTCCAAGAGGTCAGGGTGAAAGTCTTGAACAGCTTTTCATGTATTTATTTGCCATTAGTATTTCTTCATTTGAGAAGTGTGTATTCATCTCAGATGCCCATTTTTGGACTGGGTCTTTGAATTTCAGAGGCCTGATTTTTAAAAAAATTCTGTGTATGTCCTAGATAGAAGTTCTTTTTCCGAGGGATAGTTGGATAAAATTTTTTCCCAACTCATGGGTTCTCTTTTAACTCTATTGGTGATTTCTTTAGATGTGCAAAAACTTTTCAGTAAGATGGGATCCCAGTTGTTGAGTCTTTGAAGTATTTCCCATGCAGTGTAGTTTTTGTTCTTTACCTCTCTGCCTACCCCAATGTCTTCAAGATTTTTAAGTACCTTCTCTTCCAATAAATTTAGTGTTTTTGTTTTAATATTTAGATATTTGATCCATTTTGACTTTAACTTAGTGCATAGTGAGAGACATGGGTCTAGTTTTAGTCCTCAGCATGTGGAAAACCAGTTTTTCCAGCACCGTTTATTAAAGAGGCTGTCTTTCTTCCATTGAAAGTGTTTGTCCCCTTTGTCAAAGATAAGGTGGGTGAGTGTATTTGTAGTTGTATCTGTATCTTCTAATCTTTTCCTTGATCTTCAGGTCTGTTTTTGTGCCAGTATCATGCTTATTTTATCACAGTATCTTTGTAATATAACTTCAAGTCAGGAATTGTGATGCCTTCTGCCTTTCCTTTGTTTTCCAGGATTGCTTTTGCTATTCTAGGGCTCTTCTGGTTCCAGATGAACTTTAGGAATGTTTTCTCTAGATCTGTGAGGTATACCAATGGTATTTTAATTGGAATTGCATTGAATCTTTACAATAATTTTGGGAGTATGGTCATTTTCACAATGTTGGTTCTTCACTTCAAAGAATCAATAATTGGGACCTCATCCTACTGAAAAGTTTTTGTACATCTAAAGAAATCACCAGCAAAGTAAAAAGAAAACCCACAAATTGGGAAAAAATCCTAGCTGGATGTCCTTCAGACAAAGGTCTTCTATCTAGAACATACAAAGAATTAAAAAACATGTATCGGTCCAAATTCAAAGACCCAATCC